>JAQFZW010000335.1:0-70080 GCA_034687055.1 Heteromurus nitidus
TTCGGAGATAGGAAAACAGAGTATATTGCGCGTAGCCTAGTTGGTTTCTTCTCTGAAACATAAATCTGGCATCTGATATCAGGAACAGGATTGTGATGTTATAACTTACAACACCCTCACAATATATAGCGTCATGAGAAGTTTTGTGTGTGCGTACTTTATGTGTCCGCCTGTTGGGACATAGGAAAGAGCAAGGGAAGGAATTCCATTATATCATAATAAGCTTAAGACTTCCTTTCAGACATCACAGTTTTCTCAATTCCGAGTATTGAGTACGCAACGCTAACCTTTACAGCCATACAACTTTACAGTCCTTAAGGTCATAAACTTTTGCCTGTTTTAGGACAAGTCAGATTTGATTTTTCTCATTTTCGACATGCCATGCTTCACCGTACATTATTATGGCCTTCAGCTAAGAATTTTTCGTTGGACGAGCATTGTTGTGCACACTGCTAATAAACACTCACATTTTCACTCATACTTCGCTCCAAACTTTATGACAGCTGGCTAACTAGAAGCTTTATTAAACAAATATAATCATCATTTTGCATGCATAATTAAGATACAGTTGGGCCGCTTCCATATTATTTCCCTTTCTCATGCAATCCACAAAAGCACTGAAAATTCCTTCGAAAATCCAAGCTTGGCATGTTCCTAAATCTGAATCACCTCTGAAAACAACCTCAGCAACAACACGACTATACCGTGGCAAATCATTAACGTAACAGGTGAAATGTGCTAAATACTGTTACTTTTCATACGAAACTACCCGAAACCTGAGCAAACTATAAATATCAACCTTTGACCTAATAAGTGCATTGTTATAATGTACAACAAGCAAAAAATGTCAAATTCTAGGAAATCATTCTCATCATTACCTCCATCATGAAATCGTCTTAATATCCTCAATGTTTAAAAAAACTTACCGTGTGTAAATGACTTTACAATCCCTTCCAAGCAAAATGCTTCGTGAAGAAGTTATTGAGCATACCAATTTCTCATATGAAACTCTCACTAAATTCACACTTTTCTCCCAGATCTTGTCACTTTTTCACTTGCTTTTGCCGGACGGCTACAAGATAAATAAACCCGAAAAAGAATTCGAGTGGATGTAGTAGTACACTTACAACAAAGATAAATATTTAATAAATAACTTCACCCTTCTCTATACAAATTTCCTAATTGGAGTTCTCTGTGCATCATGAGATTTGAGAAATAAGCTTATTCTTTTCACTTCTCGCTTACACTATCAACTCGCTTCCTTCCTTATGCACACTGAACCTTCCTTCCTTTAAAACTTGAAACATATATACTACTTTCTTCAAATCATGAAATTGCCTTCCATAACATAAGATTAGGATATGTATTACGTTTGTCACTTGCACTGTCAAAATTTTTCTTGCTTAAATTATAGGTTCGTGTTTTATGATGCTGCTGTGTGCAGTGTGCGTGGTGATCCCAATTAGCTAGACTATTGTTTTACATGAGAGCACGCATATATCTAACATAACACTTTTTGATGCAAGGAAAGATGTGAGCTGCGATGCCAAAAGGCACACAGCGATGTTTAAAATCCACTAACATAAACAGTCATGAAAAAAAATAACATCCGTCATCAGTTTGTTGATACACACAATAGCAGCCCTTCGACTTCAACCTTTGCCCTTGTACAATTATTGTAAAATCATTGAATGCAATAATTTCTATTATGAATCACACTTGATCACTCCAACTTGAGTGAGTGATCCTTTTTTTCCTGGCGAGTTTTACTTGAGTTTGCAAATAAAACTGTGAAACTGTCACGAACTGTCATGAACACTGCAACAAGGACGCGTGCATATGTTGCACATGCATGTAAACACGTTTCCACAAAGCTATTTCGAGGAACACTTGCTCTCCCATGTAATCTCCTGAGACAATGCAATGTATAGATTCTTTGTCAAAAATGCATCTCTCTCTGTCATTTGAGAGGCATACTTGTTCCGTCCAGTAAGATGATATTTCGAATTTAATGAGTCACACACAAGAAACCTTTCAGTTCACAAAGGATATATATTTCTATCCAAAATATGCCGTCCCATTATCCATTCCTCCGAAATCTTTTTGCATTTCCCAGGGAGAAAATACGAAGGGAATGAGAGGAAAATAAAATATGTAACGGCACACACGATGACTATGATGAAGAATATTTTCTTGTAATACCCGTGTACCACACCACCACACCGACAGAATTAAAACATGACTTGGAGAATGTGAAGAAGGTCCATGGAGAAGACAGAGTGAAGGCTTTTTTTGAGAGTCGTGTGGTATGCGGTATTTTGTAAAAACGTGTTTCGTAATGAATATTTAACTGGTACAGAATGGATGTACACAGTCCCAGCACTTGACTAATACTAACGAGGTGGTCGGTCTCGTCGCCAAAATCCGCTGATAGCTCTAAAGCTTTGCTCACTCACATCTACACACACAAGGGAAAGACCATGTACACAACTCACAATCCACATGTATCTACGTTTACGTAGGTAATGAGAGTTGGAGTAAAAACGAGAGAGCACATATATATTGCCACTCTAGCATGCATGCACAGTAAGTAAAAAGGAACGTTTATACAATCTCTGTATGACATGTATGTATGCATGCATATGTGTCTGCCTGCTGCCCATGGATATGGATAATATGAAAACAGAGGAGAGAGACAGAGACGGAGACTGCATACATTCACGCTACACTTTTTTCCTCGTAGGAATAGCGGCAGCAGGAACAACATATCAGCAGCTTAAAAATCCCCATATCATGTTTTCAGTGTGCCTTTAGTTTACAGACTAAAACGCTTTGCTTGCACACTTTGCTTACTCTCTGACGACTTCTCCTGGTCGCTTTCCACTTTTTTCAGATGGAATGAATGTGGGCATGGGTATTATTTTATACATGTACAATGAGCTTGTATTATACAATATTCCATGTTGATCAGTCGGTGGAAGCAGTTCTGCTTAGCCTAGCTTAACTTTAGTAAAAAACCAACCAGTCTTTTGCTCCGGGTTTTTCGAGAGTGGAAACAAGTACGAAAGTTTTCAGAACATGATGACGAGACTTATGGGTATAAGGAAAGAGTAAGATTATTTTTGTGTGCAAGAAGAAATAATATGAATGATACGATAACACACATATGTAGTCCTTAGATCTCGCATAGACAACACCACCAAAACTATCTTCCTTGTAACTAGCGTGTCAGTCACAAGGGATACGGAAAAGGATGAACTTGTTTAAGAAAGAACAACGTAAAATGCACATATATTTTTACGCTAAGCCTTCGTCAGTCACTTTTTTATAAGTATGTTTATAATCTTGTCTGATACGATGGACAGACTGGCTGCTTGTAAAAAAAGAAGAAGTAAAGCTATTTGACTCTCGCTTCGGTTGCTTCATGTAGAAGGAAATGCATGCTCACATGGGTAAATAGATGATATATAGTGTGTAGTATGCATCTACTTACATGTAAATAGGATGTGGACCTCTTTGTGTAACAGAAGAAGAAAAAGAGAAGATTTTAATACTTACTTGCTTTTCGCTGGAGAACTGAAGAAAGAACAAGAAAGGAGGCGAAGAAGAAGAGAAGGAATGTTGTTGTTACAATGGAGTATATATATGTGTGTATGTGTGTGTGCACCAGTTCTTTAGGAAAAACAGAAGAGGTTTGCTGAGTTGTAAGGTAGATGTTGAATTGTTGGATGATACCTTAAAGCATATTTTTCCTGTTCGTTCACCATCTCTCTCACTCACAAAAATTCTCAATCTTATACTTGTATTATGCCGGCTCTCTTTTCTGGAAGTACATGAACAAGTCGCTTCATATTATGCTTTCTTATTCTCGCATAACATGTTTACGTATGGCCTTCTTACTGTCCAAGGTCTTGTGTATTCCTTCATCTCAATTTTTCTCTCTTCAACGTTCTGTCAGCTTGTCTTTTATTTAACTAGTGTTTCACTTCTTTATCTATTTTGTCCATAGTTTAAAGTTTCTTGAACACTCAAGTCATATTACACTGCCTGGCTTCTTTGCCTTCTCTCTCTCTCCTGTCTTGTTTCTAACTTTCAATAACCACATGGAACGATCAGCCAGTTAGTTGAGTGAGGACGCGAAGTGGAGAAGCAACAGGATAATATCATACTTGCGGAGGGATTCACATATTATATTTATAATTTCGACGAGCCTTCCTTCTTGTTGGTTATAATAATAAGGCTTGAAAACGGTTTTCCTTCCTTGAAGGTAACAAGGAGAAGACGAGAGAGAGGTGGAAGAAACAAAATATATCGTCCCTTCTTCTCAGCGTACACAACTCGGGTCTTCGTCGTCTTTCTTCACGCACAACTTACAGCGAAGGGTTTGAAGGCAGCATGAGTATCGAGTATTCTCTGAGATTATGACTGATGATGATGGTTCAGCACGACGATGGAATGAAGGGAGCAAAACGAACACTCATGTACGTGTTTCTCTGTTGTGGGTTGTAGAAAAAAGGTTATTATGTTGAAGGTACCTCTTTTCTTCTCGTCTTCCTTGAAAGAAGCCCTTTCTGCGAAGAGCACGATGACTTTTATGAATGTAGTGGGGAAGAAAAACGCAGGAGGAATAATAGAGGACTTAAAAGTTTCTTCTTTCCATGAACTGCTCTGATATGAGGATATGTAGGTGCGGGGGAAGAAGTGGGCAATATGCGCAATATAAAGGGAAGAAAACTTGTTAGGAGTACTTCTAACGTTCAACTACGATTCACGGCTTAGAATCTCTGGGTTAGGAAACAGTCCGTCCAATTTAAACGTGTACACTAATTCCGTCCACGACACGCTTGTATTTTCTTCCTTCCAGACTCAAGGAACAAGGAACAAAAAAGCCTCAGGGGCTGAGTTCCTTAGTGCGTCGAGAAAATTCTCATTCCTCCCGTAAAACGTTAAGGAGAGTATAGAGGGATGATGTGGTGAAGCAGCTAAGAAAAGCGTTAAGAACTGCTTACACATGGAAAATTATGGTAAATCATGGTATGAGTAAGCGGAATGGAGATGGAAAAAAAGTTGGTATAGTCTGTTGAGTGCAAGGTGGATTGTATATTATATATATCGTGCACGCTCAATGAAACAATGTAAAGTGCACAACAATGATGATGAGGAAAGAGGAGAAGGTAATAGCGTGGCGTGCTAGATGGATTGGATGGTGTGGTGATGGTGGTTTAGTTCAGATGAGATTCTGTGATGATGATGATGCTGTCACTGCTGCTTTTTTTCTCCTTGTTGAGATACGCTCAGTCAGCAAAGGAATGAGCTTGAACCGTGAGTTGATCCGAACTTGTTACCATTAGACCTTGTTAAGGGAGTTTTTATCCATAAATATGGGAGAATGCCTTTACGTATGAGAGAGAGTGAAGAATAGAGGGAGACGCGGAAAGAATGGTAGTTCGTCTTGCTCACTCACTCGTTTTCCCGTTTTCTGTATGAACTCTGGAGAGAGTGAGGCAAAGCTGGAAGCTGGGCAAGTGCAAGAAACAAACGCTGGTGGATGATATTTTTGCTCTCTCGTCTCCTGCGCTAACAACCATCCAGCCAGTTTTCTTCCATGTGGATGATGGGGGAATGAAGGAAAAAAGAGAAAGAATTCTCTGTGGATAGTCGTATCTACTTATCCTGAATCCTGATGCTGGAGTCTTTTTTGCCTGGAATCTCCCTTCTTGAGAGAGAGAACGAAAGACGCAAAAGCAGGGAGTAACTTCAGAGCGTCAGCAGCAGCAGCAGTCAAGCTCTTTTCCAGGATTGAGAGATGCTCTGCCTTTGTTCGGGTTTGGATCTTAAAACAGTGTATATGCGAGGCCTGTGTAGTCGGGGAGCTGACAAAAAGAGGTGGGTTGCTTTGAGTAAAGGGTCGGTCTTGCTATTCTTTGGTCGGCCTCGGCCTGCTCTCTTCCTTTTCTCCAATTCCACAAAAAAGTCAGAAAGCAGGAGTCCTTTATGAGATGACGCTGTTCAGGAGGAACATTAGGGCGATGACGGATATCCAGTATTCCACTTGTCGTTTATACGGACTTCTCTGGGCATGGCTTATGCCATAAAATGTATGTTTTCTTCAATACTCCAAAGTCAGGGATGTCAATAATCATTTCAGGGTAACGGTCGTCACCGATTAAGTTGTGATGTTGGTTAGCTCGTCTTTATTGAAGGTTTTAGAAATGTTGTCGAAATTGATATTTTTCCTCAATATATTTTTTGCTTCATTTCTGCCTGTTTTGGTGTAGAGTGGGCGATGTAATATTACGTGATATAATCATATAATCATGTCATATGTGACAATATTTGCCTTGTAGTAAAATATATTTCATAAGCCAATAATAATTATCTTAATTGTAGCAATTAATTCTCAAGTTTTATTAACTCATTCATCTTATCAGGATAATGATATGCAAAACTGAGACAAATACTGCATTTATTTATGTACCTAAGAGAAACCCAAAAACAGAGCTGAGCAAAGTTGATCTTATTCCCTCATGAAAAAGTGAGCAGTTGCGTTATCTCGAGTTTGAAATGGAAAGTACATCTCGACGACACGATGTAAAGTTGCGTTACAGTTACATTTACAATCCTTCCCTGAGTTCCTTGCCATACCGTGACTGAGGACGAAAAGAAACAAAGCTAATCTGAGGAGCAAAAGCGTCATATCCAAATCTTGAAGTGGAGGAGAGATGCAGAGCAGAGAGGAAAAACGCTCTCTCCAGAACTGGAGCTTCTCTAATGTATACAACGAGTTTGTTCATCACGTCGCGCATCTCATGTTTTTCTTCTTCCTCATGAAATTCCAATAAGAGCTCATTTCCATGCAGGCTGATCCCTAAAAGAACGCTGCTGGATACAAAGAGCAAAATACGTACTCAAGATACAATATTCTTCTGTTGCTACTAACCCGTGTATTCATTTTGCTCCCACTTGAACCACTGCTGGAATTCCGTCAAGACTACGCGACGAGGAGAGGAGGATAAACTGGACTGGATGCAGAAGGGAACCGAAGCGAATTCCTCAGTGTAGTTCTACAAGACAGACAAGTCTTCGATACAAAAACAGTCTCATCTCCTTATGCATAGCAAACATCGCGTGGGTCCTCTCTCCTCTCCATCTATCCATTTTGATATTGATGAACGAACAGAGTGGATTCCCCTCTCTCTTTCTGTGCAGAGTGCTCAGTGATGAGGAGAGTGATGCGCTGAAGACGAGAGGAGAGATACGATACGAGGAGATGGTGAATGGGAGAGAGATATTTAACTCAACATGCACACCACTACTCACTCACGCTTTTGTCTAACTGATTCCGAATACAAAGACAGACTGCGCCGAGGCCGTCTCTGTGCGGAAGAACCACCCGCGAGTCAAAGTGCCGAGCATCAACTGGTTCAACTGCCGGTTGCCACTCGAGCACAAGCCAATCCCTTGTCGCTCTCTTTTGGTGTGACGACCTCCGGCTTGTTTGATTCCTCTCTTCCTATCGTCATCATGCTTTTTTACGGATGAGCATCATAACATAACACCATACGCATCTCTTGCGCGAGTGTATGAGCATAGCCGCATGCATACACATGTGCATGAATTGAAGAGAGATGTGCTTCGTGAGGGTAACTTGTTTTTCACTCGCACAACTTATCGACTCATGTTAGTTGGTAACTGAGTAGACATCTAACAACCTTCGCAAGAAATGTTCCGTTGCAACAACTTTGGCCGAGTGCTTGATCGTTTCAACGCTAGATGAAATGTAAAGTGGATAGATTGGATTGGATACCTCAAAAAGTTTTTGTAATTTTTATATGTAATTCTCTTAACAATACAAATTTTGGAACGCTGTTACGATTCCGGATTCATAGACATATTTTGGAGCGTTTTTTGTGCATGTACGATGCGTAACAAGGTGTTTCACTCAATGCGTTTTATATTTGGCAATCGAAACGTGATTTGAAAGGAAGACATTCTTGCTGAAATCATTTCATTTCAGGTATTTCCCATCACACATAACATAAACATTAGCAAATGCTAATATCAGCTTTTGTCGTCCAAATGCTTATCGTGTCACTTTTGTAGATGTCAAATTCTGCTCCAATATTCTGTCACGAAGTGAGGACAGAGGGATTAAGGGGATTTGATAAAATCGTCGATAACTCTACCCCACCTTTGCTTTGACTTGTCTTTCCAAGTCAAACATGAAATAAGGACAAAAAGGATGAGCAGCAGCCCACAAGCCTTTTTTCAATTTCAATATAGCGTGCACCATGCATGATTTCTGCTCCTGGTCTGCTGTTAACCTTTATAAGTTATATATGAATGTTAAATGTAGACACAGAAATGGGGATTATGAGTATGTACATGTGTGGGATTGCAAGGTTCTTGCCTTTCTTCTAGTACGATTCTAGATTTGGTGTTGCTCCTTTTATAAAGCTCGTTAGTTAACTACTTTGCAGTCGTGTTGCTGTCACCACCGGCAGAGCACGGTCTCAGGATTAGGTCCCTTTATTTGTCACTTTCTTGCTGGCGACTGTATAGCGAAGTGAAGTACGTAAATGCGTGTGAGTACGGTCAACATAAGTTTGTGGTTATTTACACTGTCCGATAGAGGATTATAGGCTTAAACTGTACGATGTTGCTTGTCGGATACCCTTGCTCTGATTATTTTTTAAAACATGCAACAGGCTCATTGGGTTCTGTCACTCTGTCGCCTAACTTAAAAAATACCAATTTTACTACGTTACACACATAGCAGAGTTTTGGAGGAGTGGATAAGTTCGGATTGGGTTGTAGTTCACAAACATGTTTCTCAATTCCATTCAAAATGTCATGCAATAATATGGCTCATGGAGGATGCCCAAGTCATGTCTCGTCGGGTTTGAAGAATTCTCGGAAGGATTTGAATTAGGCCACATAAACTTCCTCGTTCGTCAAACCTTTTCGGTCAGGAGGATGTGATCATGTTAAATACATTGAAGGATGGATTTGTTTTGATTAAACAAGTAACAGGAGTGATGCCAAAAACGTATGACTTGTTTCTGGCTATTGAAGCTATACTTTCAACTTGCACGAATCATGTTATTCAATACTGTCGCAGTCATTTTCATACACGTAAATGAAATGGACAATATGGGATTCAGTGAATGTCTCTTGCTAATCTTCTGAAAATATCACTTTACTTCCCAGGATCCTTATTTTCACAGGTGAAATCATCGAGAATCAGGTAATCAGTAAGAGCACTTGTCGACGAAAGATGTGACGTGACAGAGACAAATGGAAATAATGGCTCCCTTTGACAGCTCAATCTTAGTCAAAATCTGGAGTATAAGGCCCACATGGTATTATCATGGATTGGGAAAAGGGAAATCTAAAGCAGTATGGATCAGGTAGATTAGAATATAGTACGCGAGGTTCAGGTGTACGAGGAATCCAAGATTAGTAGACAACTCTCGCCAATGCCGTAATTATGTACTTGCAAAAGAGTGATACACACGATGCATGATCAAATCAGAGCGATATTTTCATATATCTCGAAGGAGAATAGAATTTAATAGCATAAACGTCAAAAGTTGAGAATGCCCATAATTACGTTATGACGTAGTTCAGTATAATCATCGATGCGCGTTGTAGAAATGAATTAGTACTTTTATTGTGTCCTTGAGCATAGGGATCTCTGTGTGAGTTCTGCGGGGCAAGCGACTTGGTTGAAATCGACGCTCGGGTTGTCCGCATTTTGGAACCATTGGAAGCGCCAGATGCATCTACACGGAAAAATATATTATTTTGAAATTTCTCAAATTCATTTCGTGAACGATGACCTCAATTTAGCATTAACATTCAAATTTGTATTATACCCATCACGAATTTGTGCAGGAAGTTGTTGACATTCCGCTTCACTGCTCACGCCGCCGTATTGCGCTCCCCAACCTGAAATTATAAAAATCTTGTGTGAAAATCTATTTTGAAATCCCATTCTCAATCTCGGAAACTCATGCATTTTGAAATGTTTGTCACAAACCATTATCGGGGGCACCCCACTGGGGTTTGCAGCCATTGAAAAGACCTACACCGCCTCCTGGAATCTGGATATCGAAATGGTTTTGTCCGAGGTCTCCTCCTGTGTTGGTAACTTGAACAACCATCTTCTTGCCGGTAACTGGGCCAGAAGTAAAAGTGAGTTCATAGCATGCACAACACCAGTTCCATTCAGCTTGGCCGGTTAGATGAACGGCAGCGAATCCATAAGACAAATTGTCGTTGACTCTCCAGGGCTGGTTATTGTTGCACGTGTATGCAGCTGCATTAAATTAAATGGTTTGATTTTGAATTTTCTCATGAATTCTTCGCTTATTTGAATTATTTGCATGAACCACTTGTAAAATTTGGCTATGCGATGTTATTGTATTAATAGTCTGAATTCTTACGTCCACCGTTGCAACCACTTTGATCGTTTTCACCTAAACCAGTGACACCATCTTGGGCACATGTGAGTACTGGGCGAGTCACTGGGCCTTTACCACTCCATGCGCAGCTTGGCTAAATAAATATTTTAGTGGTATAAGCAACATTGTTCTTAAATGTAAAAACGGTTTAAAATGTTATCTAAAAAGTTAACGGATTTTGCGTGGATGCCATTTTTCAAAAGTAAAACCACTTTTATTGGAAACCCAATTTTAAAATGTTTAAAACCTACTTTGCAGCAGTCCCAATATCTCGTTGTTTGACCGGCAATGGCATCTGAGGATGTTATGCATACAGCCACCAGTGTTGCCAGGCTCAGAAATCCCTGTAAATTAATTAAAATATCCGCTTGAAAGACGTCTGAGCAGTCAATCTTTAGAATCGCTAGAAAATAATTCTTAGCATGTCTACAGAATTTTCGAGTAATTGCTTTTTACCTTCATGATACCTAAAACGTTGTAGTTCCGTCCACTTGAAAATTAGATGCAAAGTTCGTCTAGAACTAGAAAAGGCTGACTGATCTCTAGCTAAACATTTCAACCAAATTTATATAAAGTACTGCTTACATAAGTGGGGGAAATGTACTATGCACTGCGATAAAACATGCATATCATCATCCGAACTGCCTGTCATCCTTGAAGCTAAGTAATATCATGGAAAATCGAACTAGACATGTTGTGCAAACCGTCACTGCTAGTCGTAATAAGCAAATAGTAACCCATATTAAATATTATCCCAAACACTCCACCTTCGGGACCATACATCAACACTGTGATGTGATATGGCTAGCAAGTGCAAAGTTGCAAAACGAAAATTCTTGAATCACAAAAATAAAGTAGCGAAAAACGTGGCTCAAAGCGTGAATGATCTGATCTTTGATAACTTTTTACTAATCGCTTATGCTAATGTAAATACATGGAATAACGACATATGTAACATACACATGTATGACTTTTAATCAAACACGAACTTTCTTTATATCGATGGTAGTTTCTCCATATCTTTAACAGAGATAACCTTGAATGGTGTGGGGTTATTAAAGTTGCATGATTTCTTCACAAACATCAAGGCCAAAACGTTCATTTTACAACAAATACCCACGAACAAACCACATGTTTAAAATCTTATTTGCAGATTTTCAACGATAACCTTTTGAAAGTAATACTCATCATTATGCATATATGTATACATGCAGGAATATAAATTCAGCTTAACTGGTGACAACATCAATGATTTGATTAGGGATTGGTGCATTGACTATTTAAGCCGAGTGCTGCTGTCATCCTATTGAATATTCAACAAAAAGTACATCGGATTTCATTTATCTGTTAATCACATGTTTATTTACATACCTCTGAATAAGCATTGAAGTTATAGCAGCTTTATTGGCTAATCATTCTCGCAGTCACAATTCATAAAAATTATAGTTTGAACTTTTCTGGACTTAAACCAGTTTGGGTGTCTGTGGTAAACAAATCATGTCTGATTACATGTTTCATAAAAATCGGAATTTATTCATATTATGTCCAAAAGTACATGTACACTATATCCTATCATACCTATCATTAAATCCCTAACATAAGGGGAGATGCGCAAATACACACGATCTGTCAAATTTCGTAGAAAATATACTCTCATTTGGCGATAATTAAGTATAATTAAGATTTATGGCGCTTCCAATTTACTCTGTTTGCGTAAGATCCTCGATACGATATTTCACACCTTTTTTGAGAGAACGCTGAACAAATGCCGTCGAGCCAATCGTGAGGGGCGAACATAAGGTAGGCCTCCTTGCTCAAACCATAATTCATTAAATTCTTCCTCAGTTACAAGCATATCCTCGCAAACATCCATGGCTTCTTGGGCTTCCTGAAGTTTGTATTGAAACATTTTTGAATCATCTCTTCCTGCAATTAAAATCGAAACATGTTTTACTATCCTTGAGATAGGATCACACGATTAGTTTAATTGAAGATCAATTATTCCAAATTAACCTGCGGTTCGAAGTGTTGGAGACTGATTTTTTCTCATCTCAATTTCCCGAGCCACGTTGTCTCCATCAAAATGGTAATAGGTTATCACTGTTGAATTGCCCTTGACGGTGTCATCGGAGAATTCAGTCCTAAAGTACATTTGACGTTGGCCTGCCCGAACAACCTTTGAATTTAAAATCCTCCTGTGCTCCTGGTGAAAATTAAGTTGCCTCTGCAGCTCATTTCTGAAAGAAAAGAAAAATTTGTCAAGAAGTATAAAACAAATAACTTCTGATTAGGACATTCTAAATATTAAATGTACCGTAAAGCAACAATGAAGGCGCTATCAGAACAGCGAGTAATTTGAGTTGCCAATTCTTGAAACTTGGCTTTATCCAATGTCTCACTGTTAATATGAATTGTACTCTTGTCATCGTCGTAACTATTCGATTCAGGTGGTCCAGATTGACATTCTTTTACAGTTGGCAAGGTCCGATTCGTTATATTGGACACTTGATTTTCACATTTTGCTATAAGATCCTCATAGAGTTTACATGTAACACTGGTTTCTAACAACTGGCTGGCCATCTTATTTAACTAACCGAAGTAGATTTATTTTCTTTTGGTATTGCTTGTCGATTTGGAAAAGTTTGACAACGCAGTAATTCAGTAATTTTATTGTGCAATCAAAATGTCCGTTTGTGACTATACTCTTCCCGTAAGTATAGTACTAATAATAAAATTATTACTATTGTATCCTGAATCCAGAACACATCACTGCGCCTTTGATTTCATGGCGCCGCTTAATAAACATGGTTATCAAGCAGGCAATAACTTAGTTTTTGCCGCAATTGGGCAATAATAATAACAACAAAATATTTTCCCAGAATAACCAGGTATGTGCATGGCGTAACGCGTTTGCTGCGACCATTACAGATTTTGTGATGCTTTTTTGCGATGGTTTGATGATGAGGTGCATCGGACCTTTCGCTGAAAACATCTTTGTATGGCTTATCGCATTTATTTATCACCTGTGCATTTTATAAGTATGGTGCGATATGGACGTGATTTGATAAAATATTTTGTAATTTGTGATACACATGAAATATTCAGAGTCAGACATACATCAATCGCATTTAAGCCTTTAAATCGTTTGGGTCATCTCAATGCAAGTAGTAAATTAAAGGAGCGCATTTGTAGTAGATTTAAAAGTACAAAATTAATATATAAAAAACAGAAATAGACATTTATGATTGTGTTGGTGGAATAGAGTAAAATTTAGGGACAGCGAAGGTATAAGTGGGATCGCATGAAGTCTGGCGAATGCCATGTGACGCAAATGAGTACAAATTTAGGTCTACATGATCCATCTCCATAATTATCCTTCCTTGAACCATATATAACATGCATGCATGCATATTTATATTATGAGAACTGTCAATGACAATGTGTCACCTTACCTGCCACCACTTGATGTAATAACTCTCAGGTAGCTGCCGCCATCGGCAAGTTGGTTGACTTCTTGGAAAACTCCTCATTACGAAATGTAGTTCGTTTACCAAGTAGACGCCATATTATATGCTCTCAGACATTTTTAACCCTTCAGTTTTCCATAGTTTAATGAGTAGCACTTCTCATTTTCCTAGTGTGTAAATTAATGCTGCAATTTTCATAGCTTTTATAGCTGCGACTGAAATCAAGAATGGTAGTGGCGATTCATTTATTTATAGCATGAGCTCCCAATAAAGATGATGGCAATGTATGGCTAAATGCAGAATAACAGCTTCCATACGTCATATCAGAACAAACTGCAGTTTTGGTGTGCGAATATTACGTGAGAAATTTGCAATTGTAAAGGTCGCATATTCATGGTCAACTACATTAGGACTTGGAAGGAAGACAAAATCCTCGAACTTTTGAGCACGAGATGCAATGCTTGTAACACGTCTTCTTGTACGATGCTAGATAAATATAATATTTGTTAGTTAAGGGTTTCACTTTCACGATTGTGCTTGTGATTTGATACACCTTGGAACGTGGAATGAACAGTTTGCAAGTTATCATCATTCACTTTATATTTTTGCATTTCCTGGATATTTACATTTTGTTGGGGAATTATGCTAAATACATGTATTATCTATTATCTCATTAATACATGCAATTACTATTGTAATACTGATTACGAGATTTTAAAATTGAAGGTAGGAGAAGGTTTTTATTACCTTGCCACGTTAGAGAAGTTTACAAAAATCAGGAATTTATTTCGGTCGAAGAAGAAGTCAAGTTTATTGGGTAATCCCATATTGAGAAATATCCTGAGAATGGTTTCTTTAATTAAATTGATCATGTTTACAACGTAATGACTGCCAACTTGGGCACACCCACCACTTCATATCGCAGCGTTGCATCATGCGTGCGCAAATAATGTCTAACCTTGATTGAAACAAAAGATGGTTTTGACGTAAGTTTGTTTCAACGATATACGCATATGTAGTAGTGCCTTGCGAGCTGTAGCTAATGGGAATTGTAGGTAGCGAAATCCGTATCTGTGTATCCGTGATTCAACTGATTCAATGCCTATTTCCAATTTCCATAAAAATGATCGATTATATATGTTTTGTCCAAACTGCAAACATAAAGCTTGGCTTCAAGTGGGACATTTATTCTCAGGATTATTTTCAAATGGCATTGGCGTCGCAACATATGCATCCACGAAAAATTGGGAATTTTGATCAATCATTGTCCAATTCAATATGCAAGGGCAATGGGCATGAGGTGATATGCGGTTGTATGGTTTGTGCTGTACATGGCTTCAAGAGAGTTGGCTGGACAAATACGCCTCCGAAAGGGATAACGACGAAAAGCATACATGAAGTTATGGTTGAGTCTTTAATAATTTATAACATGATTCATACAGCAGCCGGAGTTAATTGGTACATGATTACGTTAATTACAAAACCTGCTTACCTGTGCAGCTGATAAATGGAGTGTTCACAAGTAATTTTTTATCAACAAGAACGTTGACATCGAATAAGCTTTTGTGTGAAACATTGCGGAAAATGCTTTGGTATGTGATTTGCAAGTGTACCATGAAATTGATAATGATAATGACATGAATGAATACAGATACTCGTTCAATGTTCATCCTCGTCAATTAACCTTCCATCTACTGGAATCTTTTCAGCCCCTCATACTTACACATTCTGATTTGTAGTGCATGTCATGAGTAATTAGGTTGTGTATATAAAAATTTGCGGTGATAAATCTGGTAAAACTTGCTAAAGTTTTGGTTGTGCAAGTTATTTTCCGGTAACTTCTGGTTTTGAAATCGATCAGAAGCAAGGCTATATACTTTCCCACGGCACACCAGAACTATTTCCGTCCGAATTCAAAATTCAACCATGTTTGTACCTTGGAATAAAGTTTTTGTTATCAGAATGCGAGAGCGGCTGTGTCTGTGCAACTCATTGTTTATCTCATTATGCCAATGTCACAAGTATTATAGCTTTCAGCACATGAACTTCACCTTCTCTATCTCACCCGTTATCATCACCTCTATTTGTCAGGTAAAGTTAATCGAGCCGCGTCCTAGACATGAATTAATTCGGAACATAATGAATTATTGATGATCGATGAACATCATCGTACATACAAATGATGACAAAACGTATGCATGATAATGTAATTTTGAAGCAGAATAGCGAGATTTTCTGATAATAATGCAAACCTTCGGAATGTGTGCTGATTTTTGGGTTCGCTTGAGAGGACGATAGGAGTGATGAAATTCCCCGTTTGAATATTCACAGAGTTCTGAGAGGGTTTATAGCAGAATACAATATATATTATACACCACAACTTAATTTACGCAAGCAGTCGACGTAAATATGTGCAGAGTTGACAGTTATTAGTTAAGTAGAAAAGGCGAGAAGGCCGACAAACAAAGATCCTTTTGAAAAGAATTGATGAAGCAGGATTTAGATTTGAGGATATTCCATAGTCAAATTCTGTTACATCTTGGCATTAATGGAATTATTTCCAGTTTTGTCAAATGTCAGATGACATTAATGCTATCTACTGATGTATTGTTTCTTTAACTGAAACTAATTGATCACATTCTTCAAATGTCCCGTCGGACACTGATAATATGGTTTTTGATTGAGTAGCATTATATTCCGAGAGATTTAGCCAGAGGGAGTAGAGTTCTCTAATCTAATCTTCTAATCTCGGATTATCAATTCCAGGATAAATATCTTTCGTGTCCCTTTAATTCTTAAAAGCCTCCAGATAGAAATTCGACATGCGCATAATTAGACAGATGATGTGGCACAATGATGTTTGGAATATGTTGATTTCTGACGTATCATTTACAACCTCATAATTACTAAATGAGATTTTTCCTGTTATGCAATGTATTATGCATACCGTATCCGGACGTGTAAACGTGTATGTCGTCACATTCACTAAAACTCAAACATTTGACAGGTTTAGAAATGTTTGGAAACATATTCTCGGAGGTTAATTTTAAGCAGTTTTCCTCGTAGACACACAGGTTTTAAGTGTTGGAGATGGATATTACATACTATAAAAGAACCACTGTAAAAATTCGAGCATACGTACATTCACATAAGAACTATTCCATCCAGTCAACTAACAACTTACAACGGATGGGTGCGCAAGTCCTATCCTAGCGTGAATGTTGACTTTGACTCTTACTATTACAAGCATATGTATGTACATACTTTTATTTCACCCTCATACTTCCTCCAATACTTCATTTTGGAACAAGTTAAAATGTACATAATTCCCATAAACATTCCACAGCCCTAAAATTACTCGAGTGTAACAATAATGTTGATCAATGACAAGAAGAGTGGAGGAAAATACCATTATCACAGTCTGCAAAATCACCCCAATGTAGTATCTCCTGTAGGTGTACATGTGCGCGTATTGCATCTGCATGCTTCATTCCACATACTTTCAACAATAAATTGTTAAAAAGCAATGCGTATATCGCACATGTGATACATATACCACTGGCAGCATTTTATTTATATATTAAAGCGCACTATATGCCGTGCGAGTCATCACTGGTTGCAGAACTTGTCGAGGGATGCATATTCAAATGAGACAAGTAATCTGGCGCTTTCGTTCATTCAGTGACTAACATTCGTAGAAGTAGCACGTAAGAAGGAATCAAAAATACCTCATCTTCATACGAAAACTATATGAATAGTTGTAGTTTAACTTTTGCAAAGTTATGCAGTGAATGCAACGGTGAATGGTTGCTCCTAGCATGCCGCACTACCGCGTACACTCTTGCCTAGGGCATAAATCTGAGAAAAACTTCTTCATTCACATCGAATGATTCTGCACGAACCGAAGCCAATCAGTCCTCACCGTGCTGAGAACAACTTCGTTTGATTCTACATGATCAGAGAGGAAACCAAAAATTAAAGTGTGGAATTCGCCATTCACTCACGAATCATTGCAAGCTTGTTTTTTGTTGATTTTTTGGGACAAGAAATGAGCTATTGTAGGATTTCTGCGTAACGTAATTGTATTCTCTGGACACTGGACAGACGCTACACGCTACAACTGGAGTCATAAAGTGTGAAAATCCAGCAGCATGACAACTTTAGTGCTGCTAGATATCGAGACAAACGCAATCCGCGTCCATTATTGATTCAGTTTCGTCAGTTCCTCCAGCGGAGAATCATCATCGCCGCAATCATATAAGGATACAAATTAAGGTCTTGGAATCACATCCGTCAAAATATAAAAAAGTGGGATCTTTGTACCACACAATGAACAGGGTGCAATACCCACGTATTTTCCACATGTGCTATTCAACTCAAGTGTGTTTTATATAAAGTGAGCAGAGTAGGTTTGGCGCATCCGATGTTGATTTGCACACACATACATGAATGTGCTAAGTATCTTATCTCCTGCTCCTGATAATAATGGAAATATGAACAATCTTGTTCCAAAATACTTGACAGTGTCATCATTCATGAACTATTCCTGCAATTAGCCACGCAACGTCGAGTCATTTTTGCAAAAGCTCATTGAAATCTTTATGAGTTTTGTTTCAATAAATGATAACATTGGTTCAGCTATACAAAATGAAATCGGAGAATGATATTGAGCGATATGAACATCATTTGGCGTGAACAACTGCTTAAATAAATGAACCTGCTCAAGGTAGCAGCACAGTGCATATCACGCTACCGAGCGAGCGAGAGGAACACAATCAGTTATTCGAGGATCTTACTCTGAAACAAAGCAAGCATTGCAGAGGTTCAAAGCAGCAGCAAATGAACTTCATGAATACATTTCAAAGGATTGATTTTCATAAGAGTATTATGATTATTGCACAATTTACAAGTTATAATTGGTTTAACATTACGTATTGGTACTACTAAAACAGACTATGGACAAGAAAATGGTTAGTTTCGAATTGATATAAAGACTACAATTTTATGTTTTGCGTAAAAACAAAATTTTGAATTAGCTCAGATTGTAAACTATTTTTTGCGTCTACTTTTAGTCGTCCGGATCCGGCTATGAAAACAAGGGGTTCGAGCCAGAACGCCCACCCCCGTACAATGAGGAGTTTGCGTCCGGAGTTCCTCTTCCAGAAATTAGGGCTTCAATCCCGTCGTCGTCAAACAACAATGCTATCAAAGTACAAAGCTCAATACGTCTCCAGAAAAGTTTTCGTAATTAATCTTTACTTTCAATATTTTCTAATTCTTAATTTTCCCATAATAAATTTGTATAGGAGAAGGGAGACCAGATAGTAGATGCAGAATCTCAAGAAGCAGCTCCAGAAAGAATGCAATGGAACAGCCAATGGGAATTTCTCATGTCGTGCGTATCTATGTCGGTGGGACTGGGAAATGTGTGGCGCTTTCCAGTCACAGCATTCGAGAATGGAGGAGGTAAATCTAGGGGATTATAGACATTATTACAAGTGTTTATAAAAGAAACTTGTATTGCGCAGCATCTTGTATTATGTATGATTTTTAAGCGTGAATTGGATGAATGGAAAAATGCAGACTAATGTTAGTTAATGGTCCTATTCTATTCGTTGTTCACAGGCGCATTTTTAATTCCGTACCTGGTAGTCCTAATTCTAATAGGAAGACCTATTTACTTCATGGAACTTACTTTGGGACAGTTCTCGTCGTACAGTCAAATCAAGGCGTGGAAGCTAGCTCCTGCTTTCAAAGGTTGTTTAAAACATGAGATAAAAGCTACTATATCATTATACGAGACTAATTTTCCAGTGTTGTAACTTCATGCATGATGTATTTTTAGGAGTTGGATACGGGTCAATGATTGCCACAATGGCTGTATTAACTTACTACGTGTCCATCATGGCAATAACAGTTTACTATTTTGTCGTCTCCTTCCAAAAGAATTTGCCGTGGTCCAACTGTGATGAAAGCTGGGCTGGTTTTGGAAATTGTAATGGCAGCGCTGCCGCATCCCACACCAACTCATCCGTACCTGAAATGTATTTTCTGTAAGTTTCCAAAAAGATTTTTAAAAAACTTCAGAAGAAGACAGGTTCGATTGGCTAGGTTGACTGTAATACATGTATGCTTATTTTTTCAAATTATTAGGCGAGAAGTAATCAAAGAATCTGCCGACATTGAAAACGGTGTTGGCACTCCAGACTGGAAACTTTCTATTTGTCTCGTCTTCTCATGGGTACTCATTTTTGGAAGTTTGATTCGAGGCGTGCACAGTTCAGGAAAAGTCGCATATTTTACAGGTAACAAAATCAGGTTTGATAAATTGGTAGTTATAATTATGATACTGCTTTAGCAAAGATTTCACATTTTTTCTTTTTTTACAGCAATTTTCCCATATGTGGTCATGATCATTCTATTAGTTCGTGGATTGACACTCAAGGGAGCGTGGAATGGAATCAAGTATTTCATTGAGCCAGATTTCAAGAAAATTTTGGAACCTGGGGTGTGGTATGCTGCTGTCAGGTACAAAATCCAATTCTATGATACATAGCATATAAAGCATATATACACCTAACATCGAATGGTCCAGTAAATGCTTTTGAATTTAACAATTTTCAAACTTTTTTATCATTTCAGCCAATGCTTCTTCAGTTTAAATACAGGTTAGATTTACATGTAAATAATATTATATGTAACTTCCAGAATTTAATGAATACATGTGTAAATTTGTGTATTCAATAAAATTCTCCAACAGGATTCGGCTCCATTATCATGTTCGCCTCGTACAATCCATTCAATCACAACATTTATCGGTAGGTGCTTCATTTCACTTCTGGAACAAGCTTTATCATGTATATGTGACGCAAGTGATGTCTTTTACAAGAGTGATAACTTTGATAAAATTGCTAAATTGACGTTTTGGAATTATGTTTGCAGGGATGCCTGGATTGTATCGTTCATGGACACGTTTACCAGTCTTTTGGCTGGATTCACGATTTTCGCGGTACTTGGAAATCTAGCGGAAGAGCTTGGAGTAGATGTTAAAGAAGTAGTAAACGCCGGCGCTGGCTTGGCTTTCGTATCATATCCAGATGCCATTGCCAAATTCGACTGGGTTCCCCAGGTATGAAGACGTTGAATCTCTTTGCAAGATCTCACAGAATATTTAAATTGACACAACTAATGCGTCTACTCACGTCTAATGAATTTATAGTTGTTTGCCGTCCTCTTCTTTTTGATGTTGTTCACCCTCGGTCTTGGAAGTTCCGTATCTGATGCAGGAGCCATCATTACCATTTTCTGTGACAAATTTCCAAAGCTAGTCAGGTGGCATGTGACATCCGTCGTGTGCTTTATTGGGTGTTCAGTGGGAATCGTTTATATGACACCGGTATGCAATTATTTGCAATGCTTCCATTTAAGGTGTGCTCGTACATGAAAACCTGATATGGTGTGAGGCATTAATTCATGTATACTTTCTTAATGTAATGTACAGGGTGGTCAGTTCATCTTGGATTTGGTAGACTTTTTCGGAGGTGGTTTCGTCATTTACACCACATCCGTTTTGGAGGTGATTGGAATCGCATGGATTTATGGAATGTACAATTATCTTGATGATATCGAGTTCATGCTAAACATTCGCCTCGGTTGGTACTGGAAGTTTTGTTGGGGATTGTTTATTCCAATCTTCTTGACAATCGTATTAATATACTCAATTGTGGATGACATCACGCCAGAGCACAATGGAGTTTCGTATCCGGTGATCGCACTAGGTAAGGTGTTCAACATACAAGTTTCCATTTATCAGGGTAAATTGTAGTTGTGCTTGACAAATTATTAAACTATTTATTATTTAGTTTTTGGGTGGCTGCTTGCCGCAATTGCATTGCTGGCCTTCCCAGCTGGATTTTTCCAAGCTATGACTAAAGTAAATGCACCTTCGTGGAAGGAGGTATGTTGACTTGACTTTCAAAGCGAATATCTTTTGTTCAGATTTGTTTACACGTTTTGTAATCGCCAACGTTTTTCAAATAGAAATTCTTCGGATCTCTGAAGCCACATCCAAGCTGGGGACCTAGGAACGCCAAGAAGCGTGAGGAGTGGCTTGAATTCAAAAAATCTAGGCCACAACTCACACTTACGGAAAGGTTCCGAACTAGGCAGTGGTAATCACCGCGAAAGTCATTATTGTTATTATCTAACTGAATGCAGTTTTACGACACTAAATCTACCTTCACGTTACAATTTCCATAATGCAATTTTTTAAAGTATTTATTTATACAATTTTAAGATAACTTTGACAAATACTGTTCAGCTTGTACATGGGAATATATCTTGCATAAAATGTGTATATATGTAATAATATCTAGAGAAGTTACTATAAAACGTTAACAGTTCAAAGCATTCAAAAAATCTCGCAATATAGGTCTTTGTATCTGCATACCTACATAAATATCCATTTCCATTTTGATAATTTCACTCTTAGAAAGGTCTCTCAGTTGCACAATTTCTTGATCATTATCATTCTTGATAAGTATCTAAGGAATGACGGGTTGCTGACATAAAAACATATCGTGTAGTGTGCTGCTCTCTTCCGGTCCACGATTGACTGTGACCACATCAAACTTCTTTGCCATCTCCGCAATGCCTTGTTGGGTAATCTGTAGTTGGACAAGGACACATACATAATATCTAACACATAAATGACACTAGAATATTTGTGAAGTTTATTGCGCTTTGATTTGACATACGAGACTAGCTTCAATGGAGAAATGACGAAGTGACTGCATCTCCAGAAAAGCGAATGTAACAGAAAGATCTGATATTCCGAGGGTTTTCTTCCCGTGGAGCGAAGAGATCTTAAGATTTTCCAAATCTGTTTTAAGTCATGTGCATAATGTTAGAATGATTACATACGTCAGATATATTTTCATTTCTCATTTGCTTAATTGTGAGTTAAATATGTATACTTTTGAGCATTGTAATTGACAATCCTCTCTCGGTTTCCTCTGGATTTCGCCCCTCTTGCAATAATTCTCTGCATTTCTCTTCCGAGATTCCAGTGAAAATGTGGTCGTAAACTAGCAGATCCATTTCTGAAAAATTTATAAAAAACATGTTCATGTGGTTTTTCATATTATATTCAGAGTTAATATGGATTTACATACATTCAAACTGTAAAAGTGTTTAAATAGTTTTACCAAAAAGCGACACACTAAGCTCCTTCAAAAGAGGCAAGAATGCATACACCATGCAAAATGAGCATTGTCGCTGATATCTGTTGACATATGAGACGACTATCGACAGCTTGCGAAGATTTGGGAATTTCATGAAGTATCGCTCCATCAACGGAGCGTCGAAACACAAATCAGGAAGGGAAATATCGACAATTTTCGGGCAAGGAATCACCTCCTGCAGCGGAAACGTTTTGAGTTGCATATTCTTCCAGAGATCATAGTCCTTAAAGATTATCCTCTCAATATTCGGAAAATATTTGTTGAAATTAAAACTGAAGAGTTGTGACTGGCTGAAGGCAAATTCTCTGTAGACCTTCTCAATTTTCAACGTTTTCAAGCTTGTCATTCTAGGGAAATCCCGTTGGTCGCTGGAAAATAGAGGTAAATGGGTGTACAGATTCTGGAGGGTTTTTGATACACTCCGAAGAAACTGCTTAATCAACTCCATTTTCTCTATGAAGCGAACCTCTCCGCCCAGATAAATCATGCTGAGTTGTTGCAAATAAAACTGGGCCTCAAGTAAAATTTCCAGGTGAGTTTTGTCATCGGTGAAAGCTTCAATCGCGAGCTGTTGTAGACGACAAAGGTGACTCTTCTTCGTTACTGCCATCAGTATGGAATTCAAAATTTGGTCTCCCTTTTTTGTCAGCTTTCGAATTGAAATTTTTTGCAAGTTTGGCATGGAGTTAAGTGTAGCTTGAAATGAGTCTTGGGAGATGTTCTCCGGACTTGTTCTTGTGATATGAAAGCTGAGCTCAGATAAATTCGGGAATGAAATACGTTTTAGCCAATATTCGATGTTTTCTAGGTCCTCTTGATGAAGTGTCAAATTTATAATCAAATTTTCTATGTCACCAGCAAAGAGGTCGCATGCGTACTTGACAGTTTCTCCATTCCTTCCTCTTGGCGGTACATCCTTAAACAGGGAAGTGTATGGTTCTGGGGGTCGGGCTTTGAAATGGTCTGAAAATAATTCAGAAAGCTGAAGAAGTAGTTCCATTTCCCCTTCTTTGTACACATGCTCCGTTTCAAGCTTGTTGGGGGATGGCAAGTGGTCCAATATGAGGATGGCCTTGGAATACGGTATTGTTACACTCGCCTCAAAAACGTCAACGAACTTTTTCAATTCCGCTGTGCATTTCGTGTCTGCGCAAAGAAGGAGTCGAGTTTTCAACGACTTTTTAACTGCAATTGTGGCAGCACTTCTCCATAAACGGTTCACTAGCCTGCAGCTGCACAATGAGCCGAGGGGAAGATGACTAAATACGCAGTCAAGTATCTAGCAAAACCCAACAATTTTTCAAAATTTAAATACACATTTTACTCGTGAAATTCAAAAATGGAAAAAAATCATCCCTTACCAATGGGTTATCGAAGGGATCTTGGCTTCGAGGGGTTAGACCGTGTTCATCCATTTGATTCAGGTTATGTTTGCAGGTACAAGTGATTTAACCAGTACAGATATGTGAACAATATTTGCAGAAATTTCAGGTGCATTCATTTCCAAAATCACATTTAAACCAGAATGTCTCTTGAAAACAATAAAAAATATACAGCTACCAAACTGTTAAATGGAAATTGTGAGAATAAATTCCTTGAAAGCAGGTACAAAATATGCCTAATTTGTACGTAAATTATTTCTTAAAGCATATTCCCGTTCTTCTCCTTCTCCGAGTAGACAGAGAACATCGCAACTTTGCAATTTTCTTCTTGAGTGGAATGGGGCCGTATATAGGGCATACACATACATAAGTGTGTCGACGACCAAAAACCCGACCGGAAAGTAAAAAGGAAAGTTATCGATTCAGTTCTACGAGACTGCGTTGCTGAAACTGGGGCATCATGTGCGTACAGCAAAAACCTTGTGCCAAATGCATCCAGACTCGGAGTCTCGGACTCGGACTTTATGCAATAGTCTGACAGTTTCAAAGAAGATATGTATTTGGCAATGAGAATAAGGAGTTATTTTCAGCAGCTACGCATAAATACATCTATAAGCTGCGTCAGCTTTTACTTTCAAATGAAGAAATTGTGTGGGCAACGCTGAAACTTAAATGACTTAAAACTAATGAAATGGAAATGATGACTGCATTTTACGCATGATTGAAAGAGTACAGGGTGGCCTATGGCATTTTGACCACGAATACGCGTATGGTTTATGACAACGAGAGTGTAATTAAGATCTCATTATTTTCTATCCGCGCAATTTTAGAAACTCAAACGAACCCATTAGCTTCTTGACCATTCCATAATGCAGTTCATTATGTTTATATGTACCGCCTCAAGAAAGGCTTCTTTTTATTCTGAAAGGTTGAAAGTGCCAGAAAAGGATAAATGCTAATGTTAACTGAAAACACAATCTTATGCTAACAAATTGGATTCCTTGAAGATGTAAAAATGCGGCATCACACTACTTATACTGTGTCTCCCTTGTACAGGAAATTGGTAAACATATTGAATAACAATTCAGTAAACGAGTGTCGACAACGTTTCTCTTTCCTCCGAGAACAACATTGTTACACACACATGTGATCTTCTCGTTTAATTGCGTAAACATTTGATTTCGCGTTCTACATAGATTTATTTCTGATCCTGAAAACAACAGGAGACTCTTTATTACGCACATATATGTACACGTAGTGCACACAACTCTACAAACGGATATGAGGAATTTTACTGCAAAGTTAAGTGACCACTAACTCTTGCCCATCTGAAAGAAAGTAACAATTTTATGTACACATCCACATAATTAAGTGCAGTTCTGCAGCTGTAAAGATAACGGTGACTTGTGAAATATAAGATCATCTGCGTCACATTAGCCTCCTCCCAAATTACTCATAAATACATCATATCGACATTTTGTCCATATAGGATATAGGCATATGCACCAATCAATATGCATGTCCGTAGCTTTTTCAACAACAAGTTTGAATGCATAATCACTAATTGTTGTTTCGAGGTAAACAGGTAGTTTTCACGAAAGTCAAAGTCAAAACAGCAGTTGCACAAGTGTGTTCAAGTGAGAGAGAAAGACGTACAGCATTCAGCTACTAAACACTCAGCTTCAGCACACAAGAGCTTGTCCCTTCATTCATTTTAGTTTATGCGTGTCCGTGTCGCCCTACGTCCAAACAATAACAGCAAAGAAAACAAAGTAATTTTTTCGTTTGTGTGGCTGCAGGCGGATCTGTGATATAAAAGTATAGATTTACAGAGAGAGATATGCTAACTTTGTTCAAAACAAACTTGATAATCCCCTGTATAATTAGAACATAATATGAAACTTGTAGAACAAGACATGTGAAAAGTCATTGGCAGCGGAAAAGCTACTTAATCAACTTCAATCCATGATTGATTGACCACCACCAACTAACGGGTTTCATTTTTAGCTACATTACAGGGCACAGCAGGCGCTGTAAAGTGTGTCTAACTGTTTCGGCTCTCTAAAGACATTGAATATTGCATAGCCAACAAGTCAAATGAAAGTGAATGAGAATGTTAGAATATGTATATTGTCCAAAATGTATTTTTTATTTATGAAGCGCAACCGTCATCTTCCGAAAAGTGTTTGATTCTGTTTGTATGTATGTATATAAATATATGCATATACTATATATGTAGTTGTTGCTTAAAGCTAGCTAAAAATTCATATTATGTTGCATGTCAAATTAAATGTACTCTGATGATTATTTTTTTTGTATAATTGCATATGGTGGATGAGTTTTCAAAGCTTTGATTTTTGGCACTTTACACAGGAAGCTACACGGTAGACATGCAAGAAAAACCGCTTTTTATCGTAATTATAAAAGTCTACTTCAGGAACTGATTGGGTATTGAGTTGTTCATTGCACGTCTTTACTTTGCAGTTTTGCAGCTTCAGGCGACAAATACCTGGCGATTGCATGCTGAAAGTGGCAATTACTTGCAAATTTTTTTTCCAAATTATATAACATTTGGTGTAAATCGATATTGTATAATAGAAACTGGCTAGACATAGACTGGCAATTTTTGTGCAATACGGGTGCAATGAATGGTAATAGCCCTGAAATCCCTTTCGCTTATGAGTTTACCTACTAATACCACAAATCCTGCAAAATTCAGTTGAGTATAAAGATGCAAGTTGGTCTCTTGTGTGAAAAATTCTTGTGATTACGAACGTTCCTGCTCTAGGATGAGTATGAGTGTTGAAGTGTCGATTAACAAATATCTGCCAAAATCAATTATGCATGCACCAAACACATTATTGTTACTGTTTCAACTAATGACGCGTCCTACAATACTAATCCTAAGTTAAGAAATGATAAAGGGGTCTACTTGTGCTATTCTTGCTCATTTAAAGTTCCGTAGAACCTACATTCCTTTTAGCCCGAAGCATGTATATGCATCTTCTCATGTTTACACTACAATAATCAGTATAATTTCATAACGGATTCTGTTTAATTACCGATTACACACATCATCGAATATTTTATTTATTCAGGGCCCATGAATAAATGAAAAACATTTGGCCTACATCATCGTTTATTGTTGTCCATTTTGTACGCACATACAAATACAAGTAAGGTCTATCACGCTCACACGTATACGGAAAGAATTGCGAAATGAAATCCTCAAGACAATGGTCTCCGTTATTGTTTTGCTTTGATTTTTGTAAGGACAGCTTAAGATTCATTACATTTAAATACATACACATAAAAAACTAACGATCCATTTTGTGGTCCATCTTCATTTGCATTCAAAATGAAGAAAAATATTATGGAAGATTTGATGTGATTGCTGCAGTTGTAATTAATTCGTTTCGAGATAACAAATTATTAGAAATCACCAGTCTCTCTAGAAGGAATGAGTGGTCATTTGAAAATAGTATGGCAAGTTCTTAAAGACTAACATGCGAGTACAACATTTTTTTCAGGCTAAGATAATAATGATATCCGTCCGGAACGATTTTTACCATGTCAGAGAGGAATGTCAGGTATCGAATGTCTCATCTTTTTTTCAGTGATTTGATCAGTCAAAGTTTTTGTTATATCTACGCTCATCTACTCTACTCTACTTCAGAAAATAGTAGCCATTACAGCATCTTTACAATTCTCGTCAGCAGAAAAATAAAATTATAGCTCTTGAGAGAGATAACTGTAACAACAACATACGCCAACAGAGAAATTCGCAAACTCGATGCATAACTTGTCGATCAATGTACCAACTAATCTAAATACATTTTTTGTAGTAACATATACATTTTTTGTTTCGTGTACGTTGTACACGAGCTAACTTATACTGGAATTGGCATATATTGGAAACAAACAGAGAAGAGTTAATATATACAAGGTACACCATGCACGATGAGGTTTTTTATCCACCACAGAATAATAGCTCTAAGTTGACAAAAGATAAAAAAGCTTCCCTCCGTTGGTTGACGGGAAAAGCCTTTTCAAAAAAAAACTGTCCATGTGTGTTCAGTTGGTGGCTTGAGGTGTCGGTTGCGGTTGAGTTGGTAATGGAGGAGTCGCAGCCGTTTCGTCGATGGAATTGTCGTAGATGAAACTCTCGGCTAAACCTCCGCGGCCGTACCCTTTAGAAAAAGACATAATTAAAGTGTCACTTTAGTTCTCGAATACACTTATTGTTGGCATTGACAAAAATCCATTGTTTGAGTTCGTTAATAGCCAAGTCAATAATGACAGCGAGCTACGTGTGTTGCCTAAAATGGAAGGGAACACAAACTCTGCGAAATTATAACTGCGCTCGAGCTAGCAATCCTCGATTTTCTACGTATCTCTGAATTGCATTAGTGTCAAAGAGAATGTTTGCAAAGAATTTAGCGAAATGGTCTTCATCGTCAAGTTTGGTGAGCTGCTGACTGCTCTATACTCCTCTCATTTTTTTCAATGCGCATTTGTAAGTATATATGCGTTCATTGTAGGTCTTACTTCAACAGAAGATAATAGTAATTGTTAAATTCTAATTACTGATCAATTGTCATTTGAGAATGGAAAGGCGTGTCACACTTTGACCTTTAGCGTGCTACAAAAGCCGAAACTCCACACAACGTGCTAGAGAAATTATTACGAATGGAATGGCTTTAAATAAAAATACTGAAATGAAAGCGAATCTCATCGTAATACTACATGTCACTTTCGCGCATGTCGTTCTCGCTGCTGCATTAATGTTCGTTACAAACAACCGAACTAGTTACTAATGTTGAACAGTTTATAATGAATACGAAAAAAATCCTCATGATTATTGCATTTTTATGTGTCCAATCTCGTTGATGATTTAAAAAAAACTTACCAGTTGGTCCAAACAGACACGCATAACAGGGCTTGTGGCAATACGGCTTTCCATCGTGTTCTGCATGACTCCCCGGTGTCAATGTTTTGTTGCATCGCTCACATTTCAAGCATGTAGGATGCCAATCCTTGCCCAGAGATGACTTCCTCTCAGCTACAAGAAGAAAAAACATGAAGAAAGAATGAATGTTTAAAAAAGTGCCGACGGAAATGTTCATTACGATAACGTTTTTTATGATTGTAATCTAATTTGCAAAGTGCAAAAGAAATTGGCAACTTAATAAATGTTATGCAGTGTATCTCTTCAAGTTAAAAATGCATGAAGAGCGCTTCTTGCAGATATTCATCCTAAAGGGAAGGGTTGCGTTGTTTAAATATACTCATTGAAATCCAATCAAATCAAGATTTTTTTGAGTGTGCGCATCGACTTGTCGCGCTGTGTGATGATGTTTCTGACATTGCAATAGTGCGTGTGTACCTATATCATCTAAGATTTCGAGTTTTCCTCTCTGTTCCTCCACACTCCACAATCAATTACACAAATCAGTGTGGTCATTAACGCCCAGCATGTAGTACACGCTTCATTATCCTCTACACGATCTTCCTTTTCAAGTGAGCATAATTACAAAGGGATTGCACTTTATGACATTGTAAAAAGCAGTTTTATTTAAATGTGCTATATTGTTTTCAAAACTATATATGGTGCTGCACTAAAAGTTTTGAGGCACACACAGTATTTTGAAGACGAGATGCTGAGATAGGACTCATGAAAAGCTTGTTTCTGCTCATGTTCGTTTGCATAAAATATAGTGAATTGTTGACTGCCCCATCTTATTCTCAGTTAAAACATCTTCGAGGCTAGGTTCATCTTCTTCCCAATCGTTTTCCAAAAGAAACGCCAACGCGCAACATGGTTTCATTGTTTACGATTGTTAAGATGAACAAGCCCATGTGTTAAAATTTTTATACGGGCTGGCACTCTGCTAATCTTAATTCCTCTCTATCTTCATTTCCTCCAACGCTTACATGGTTTTTGATATCTCAAGAGTCAAGAGTAGATTGCATATTGCATATTTATTCCGAATGGAAATAAAAATGTTTATGCGTAACACATATTTCAGAGATCTTCTCGTAGTTGGTGAAAAGTTTTAAGGCGTTTATATGCCAATTTAAAGACATGATGATATTGCGTAGGTACAACGATCAAATATATTACGTTAAACCCTAACTTTTATTAACAGGAATATGGTGTTTACGTTTTATATAGGAATAGCATGTTCGCTAGAAGGCAATTGACCTCCTCGTCAGGTCTGAATAAAAGCATGTGCTCAATTTGCCTCGGCTAGTTTGACGCATTATCTTACGCATTTCAATGAGTGAGGGTTGGCAGCGATAGCATTTAAAATGAGATGTGGCACTGGTCAACAGTAGCATCTTTTTGGGGATTATTATTATTTCAGAGTTTTCATGCCAAAGTTGTTCATACTTTCACGATGAGTATTTGACAAGCCTTTCAGATAGGTGTGAGGAGAACCTTATCATAGCATTCATTTGAGAGTTTCTTTGTGGAGAAAAGCTTAAGGAATGTGTATAGACTTGAACCAAGTTCTTCACAACAAATCGTAGGTTGGTAACCCTTTGGTATAATTCTCTGGGACAATTGAGTCAGAACCAGGCCAAATCTTTTTGGCCGAATCCGCTATTCAAAATAATATTCTAACTTTACTAACAAATGAGCTTACAGCTTGCAATAGACGATAAAAATGAAACTCGCAAGTGAGCACGGCACTGATTATGGGAATCCTTACAAAAAATATGTGATATGCCACTCTTTGGGCAAGCGGACAGTGTAATTTAATTAAATGAATACCTACACATAAATAAGATCTAGTCAAGTAGACAGTTGATCTGCCTTAATTCTATTATGAAGCCAGCAGGACTTTCGATTTTGTGACCCACACCCCAAAACTCTTTCAAATGAATTTTGTCATGATGGAAAGAAAATCGTTTATTAACTGCATGTGAACAGAAATTCCTTTCTATTTTGCAAAATTCACATTAACAAAATCCTTACGTCACAGAAAAATCCTATAAAACTTTTTTTGTTAAATGCTTTCTGGATGCTCTGTTTTTATGATTACACATATAAAATAATCATATGGGTGGGTGTATACTCGAGTCTGCCAGCAGATTTCGTAAGACAAGTTTATTGGGTGCCAGAGGAAATGTTACCTACAAGGGATTTGGGATGGGTATGTAGCAGTCTTGACAAATATTCCTTCGACAATGTTTGCATTGATGTCATACATCAAAGTAAGCATGTTTGTGGGATTCATGGGTGATAACGATTCATAGATCATCATTCGCAGAAAAATGAAAACCTACTCCCAAAAAACGATATCCGCAAGTATAGTAAAAGATATACGATGAGCAAATATGTCACAGTAATAAATTGAGAAATGGGAACCCCCAAGTGGAAACTTCTATCTGAGCAGGCTGATTTAACTCTTACTCCATCCAGTGTTAAGAAATATGGCGGAATAGGTCCAAAACGATGATATTTGTCTACTAAAGAAAAAGTTAAACAGCCACGCTATATCTGTATTCCGTGAAATGTTATGCTAAAAATATCATCTTTACTTACATTCAAGGACCTTTGTTTTTATTACATGCTCATTAATTCATATATCTGCTAGCTTACGGTTAGTAAACGTAGTAGACTTTTAGAAGGCCTTGTCGTAGGCGTAGATAAAAAAAATTGTACAGCGTGATGAATCATGAATCATAGATTGCAAACAATGCAGATGACTTTCATGGGATTTGTCCTTGAATAATGCTTCGGGGGGACGAGCGAGACTCCATTTCTTTCTCCATCGACAATGACAAAATGGGCAATGCAATGTGTAATTATACGGAGGACACATGTTCAATGAATGATACATTTTTTGCTAGAAATGTATATATTATGTTACTGTCCCACTCACAATCATGACAGCTCTACATGCAGATTGGGAGATCTCGTGTTTCTCTCTTGAAGTTGAATAGCCACGGGGTAAAAAATGATGTCACTTAAGTCTAAATACAGCGAATAAAATTGTCAACACTTACCAAAGTATACAGGCTTGGTGCACTTCGGACAGTTGGGCATTTTGATGAATTAGGAATTGAAGTGATATTCGCTGATGAATTTGATGGGGTTGCTTCTTCACTACTCCAAACCAAGCAACAGGTCACTGCACCACAAAACCACAATCTAAACTGACAACTTTCGAGCTGCAATATTAACAAAAATCCAGAAAGATTAACTTGGCTACTTGTCTCTGTCAAAATACCAAAATACTTTCAAAATACGAAAAAGATGAGCCTATTAACTTTTAGAGCCCAACACCAATATATGCTACTTCTGCGTTATGTAAGTTGCAAGTGTAATATATATGCACACATGCACTACGTGAAGTGCTTCAAAGAACTGAGCATGATTTTGTGTAGGCGGAGTGGTTTCTGTTAAAGTAATAGATCATTCCACTCCCGACTGGTTTTATAATACGAGTGTTACGTGATGATGTTCGAGTTATACCGTATGAAAAACTCTATACATGCTTTAGCTAATGCACGCACCGTCATTCATGTGTGGAAACCTCTAAATCATTTTTATTTTACATAATTTGAGAGAGTATGTACGCTCATCTGCCTACCTCGATCGAGAGCTTATATCTCTGGAGATTGAAGACGTCTTTTCTATCTCTATCTTCACTCACATCAACTGGAAGAACTGATATGAGCTGTTTTCATAGTCAAGTATGCTCGAGCTTGCAACGAAAAAGTTTTCTTCCATACATGTCCTTCTCTCCTCATCACTTCGCCATAATGCCAGATGCTACATCCAAAGCAATGCCAGCAGATGTGTAGTTTAGTAGTTACAAGCATTTTTTGGGTTTACAGCCAACAACAGTTTTGTTATTATTTCAGTATGTAAGTGTTATTCTCATCCCATTGCTGCACAGATGGATGCAAGATGGAAAAAAACCTAGCAGAGAAGGATCGAATTTGAGTGCTTTGAATGTTAGAAGAGAATTGAGAGTAGAGAGGTGAATCAAGGTCCTACATTATCGATTTTTACTAGTTGCCTAGATTGTCTGCACACACACATCTTCTGTACGTGTGTGTCTTATTAACCCAGAGATTCACAGTCGGAAACATGAAATGTCCTACTTTTCCACTCTTTCGGGATACGAAGTTTATATAAATGTAATCAGGAAGCGCACATTTGATTGCTATCAAGTGGAGTCAATAATGTCCTCAACTATAGGATAAAGTAATGCTTTCAAAAAGAGCAATTGTTGAGAAAAGAGAGACGCTTTCATGCTCTATTCATTTTAAGTGTGCATTTGCAGTTTTTTGTGCAATCCCTATATTCTATTCCCTCAGGATGTGTGTATGCAAAAACTACTTTTCTGACAAGATGCACACATTCTTTATATCTTCATTGGCCTCCCTCGAAATGTGCTTTTCAACAATATGCTAAATTGCATAATCATTAAATGATGATGGTTCTCTGATGTTCTCCTCGACAAAGCAATCTGTGTAATCAGCGCATACAATTTACGGCACTAAATTCGGAGAGCCAAAAGTGTGAATAATATGCCAATTCTTAAACCACTTCTACCTTTTAGTACCTCCTGAAATATGTAAAAAAACTGTTTCTTCGCATGGGGATAAAATGTTTCCGGTAGCACTTTATATCCCTGCTTAAATCTTATAGTATTGACACTGTTCAAGTTTGAATTATGAAATAATATAGCGCACTTACTCAAATCAGTGGAACTTTATTTCACTTCTCTCTCTATCGCATTTACTGCACATGTGCAAAGACACCAGCGGCGAGGGTATAGGCTAGTCGGTGACCGTTGACAAACTGACGGTGAGGATATTTGAGTGAACTCATCTGCATCCTTTTTTCCTCTCTCTGTGTCCATGAGGCAATAGGATCTGAGGTAGGTACCATTATTGCATGAGCGATAAATACAACGTATGTATAACACGAGGGGAGGGAAAGTAACAATATAACATGCTTGAAACATAGGATCACATAGAACCAACATAGAAAGAAAACCAACAGGCTAGTCGTGTGGATTTTGCTTTAGGCAGTCTTTTTCGTATACATGTGCCGAGCTGTGATGTTTCTTTCGTTATATACTTTTTGTTGCTTTATGTCCTATGAAAAAAGCATAATCATCATCGTCGTCGTAAAAGCCACTTTTAAGCTTATGCCGAAGACTGAGAGAGAATAAGAAATGCAAGTGTGCAAACTGTGTAGATATGCGTTTATTGTGGATGTCTGTGTGTGGTTTGAACAATATCCTACAAAAATGATGTTTCGCCTATAAACCAAATTTTTTGAGACATACTAGAACATTCTCTAGCGTTGGTAACGACTCCGCCGACTTCGTCATCATCTGAATATGTTTAACTACTTAGCTGAGCTGAGTTCTCCATTATTTACTTGACATACTCCATCAACATTGTATTTTTATAGATGTGTAATCCCTAATCCGTTGGGAATAGAAATGATCTTCACCCACATGTGTGTGCTCTTGTTCTCGATGAAAACACTTAATGAGAAAATGAGGAACTACACGCATTTAAACGCTCTCCTCTATTCTTTCGAGCAGCCATTTCAACATCAATCCTAATTGCATATTTTTAGAGAGAATTGTCAAGAACGTTGACGTACATAATACATATACTTGTGGATTGAAATCTTCAAGATTTTAACGCTTTCTCACTTTGACTATACCGACTGCCAGGAACAATAAAGTGGCATGTCGTACATGTGTAAGGAGCAGTCCTTTAGGTTTGCGAATTGTGCAAACAAAAATCAAGAGACGATCCATCATATTACTTTTGCTAATAAGAAAGTGTTTTCCAAACTGCGAAATTCGCCGGCACGTGCTCAGGCATACATCTTTGAACTTATGAACCTAAAAGCGTGCTTCGATGATTTGAGTGGTTACTCCCTACATCCCAATGTAATACTTCGGGAAAGGTCCACTTCAGTCAGATCGTTTGAATCCCAACATTTCAGGAATGCAACAACTGAAGGACATGATCAATACCAACCACAGCGACAGCACCTGGCCCTTTTCATTAATTTTACTTATCTGCATAATTCTGAGTATGTACGTAGTAGAATATACTAGGAACTAGAATTTTCAGAAAACTACTCCGTCTTAAAGCAGAAAAATGTGGAAACGCTAGAAAAATTCCAGACTAAAGTTTGCATGTTTTGTAGGGCTGTGAGAATGCAAATCACATCCTGCATGATTATTCCTCAAAAAGCCATTTAACATGTGAGATTTAATTTCTGAAGTTTTTCACGTGCGTTCACATCGCATGCAAATGCAATAGATAGACTTTAGTTTAGTAGTGTTATGGGAAAATTTTCCATGAACTGAGGAAAACAATAAACTTCCAAGGTCAACTTACTGCTGGTAAAATGTTCATGTGAACAGTGATTTTTACGTATCAAATGTTTCCACATCGTATATAGGTTGTAAAATGATCTAAAAAGATGCTAGTTGTTTCCAGGCTTACTTTGTACTTAACTCGAATGAACAGGAAACGTCTGTTAAATAGTACCAGTGTCCGTATACTCAAACTGCGTTTAAGATTTATTGAGAGTAATACGTGGAACTATAATATTTAATTGGAAAACAACGTTGTTGTGCTATTGTATAAAGTTTCATGGCGGAGTAGACAAGATGTGAATGCGAAAATGTGATGAATGTGGAAACAACATTTTTATTAATGATTGAACATCAAGTTTTTGTTTAACGTTTAATGCTTAGGTTTAAAGACGTAAAAAGGTAGAGATCATTTAAGTATTGTATACGATCTGATATTTGCCAATCATCGTTCTGAGAGCTCGCACTTCCATTACACTAACGTCCATCTGGCCATAAAAAGTTATTGACGAAATTGAGCTGAGCATTCGTCTATAAAATCAACGAGGAGTGGGTCACAACCAGTATAAAAGATAACGACATTATGGCATCACTTACGGATTTCGTGGATGGTCAGCTCTGAGAAATCATTAAAGTTTCTATAAATTGTGTAGACATCTGACAATGAGATGTGTAAATTTCATTGATTGCAAAACATGTGCTCATACTGCATTTCATGTAACTTGCACATGCACCATGCATTTTTTGTGCCGTGATAAAAAATCCAACTAATTTGTTTCGAAAGGAGCAAAAGTTTGAACAAGCTAAACGTAAAACATTTATTGTCAATTTTACACCAGCTCAGAAGAAAAGTTCTCAGATGAATGAAATTTGTCTAATTGTCACAAATGAGTTGAATGCCCATAAAACAACAAAAGTCTAAGTAATTGGTTAAGATGCTCTGCACGTTATTTTTTATTTATAGCAAATACAATGTCTAAGTATGCAAACTCGTCGTGCTTGTATTGAACTTAATAGTATCTTTTACTTGAAATTACAAAACAAGTGTAAGAATTTTTTTAACTCGATGAGTAAGATTCTCTTCTAGCAGTAGCAGTTCTAAACTAACAAAAGTATCATTTCACCATTATTGTTGTGCTTTGTACACTATACCTTTACAATTCGACAATGCTGCTTCTAGCAAGGATAAAAGAGACCTCTTGCTTTCTTCCCATAAAACTTTGAAAGGGTATGCAAATCCATTGCTAAAGTTTGGAGTTTCTTTGGCAGATGTCGTCTTGAAAGCCAAGACCTGTAGCAAGTTTGGTTTACGTTGGATGCTCCATCGTAGGTTGGATGGATGGATGGATTCGGAGTGCTTGATTTGATAATTTACAGTAGCCTTAATTCTGGATACGGTAACGACGTGGTATTTAGTTTTCTATTGTTAAAAACAAAATGAGATATATTTGTGCTACGATCTTACTGGAAAATCTCTAAATTAGGGGTGCGACTTTCTTAAATATTCGAAAGCGACACTGCAAGCTATTGGGCTGGTATTAATGGCTAAAAATGTCTACCAACCAGACACCGACACCTTTCATCAAGTCATTTTGAATATTTACTAAAAAACAAGTCTGAGCTGCGAAGCAGTAGACGTTTCATTGGCATTTTGTGACGAAAACAAAGGATTCAAGAAGAGTTATCGAATGCATTTCATTCAACCAAGAATTTACTTCCGGATTGTGGAAGTTTACATTCTTTTGCTCCTCCCTTATCTAGCTTATCTTGATTGAACACATATCAGCTTATGCGTACCGAAATTTTTGCCTGTTAATTCGTATTGAGAATTTAAGGGATAACCACCTTACGATCATTGAAGCTTCTTTTATCGAACTTGCCATCATTTTATAAGCAATTTTGATACATGTACAAGAGTGCATTTTTCAACATTTCACATTGGAGATGAACTTGTAGAACCTCCTTACAATAAGCGTCTTTTTGACGGATTATGATAGGAGGTGTTTTATATCATTGGAATCTCTGCCAACAACTTGATCAGGAAAAAACAACAGTCATTTTGATTTTTTGCGTCTTGTAAATCTGAACTTGAGACGCTTGCAAAAGAAAGTTTCTTGGCTTAGTGACAACGACAACTAAAAGTGCTCCGACACATAAATCCTTAATTTGATCTTTATGCAGCTCTGCTCTCTCTCGAGTTAACACTGTTCGAAATGGTTCCGAAACACTCTTCATTCCCACATTTACGTCATTTAAAAAGCAAACTTAAAGGATAACGTACTCCGTACATTGGATGCACGCACTTGTAATGCCACTTCCCGAACACAAAGTATCTTGGGTATTTCCGGATGGATGTATATAAGCTAAACCATGGTAGCTCTATGGACTTCAGATAGAGAAATACATTAAAGTTCAACAAATTCAAATTAATGAAGATGGTTTGATAACACACACAAGGTTTTTGTAATTCAGACGAGAAAAGTTTGGGAGATAACGTAAATACGGAAATCATCCACTTCTTTATCATCGTCTTTCAGTGACGACATTAGCAGATTCACCAGTCAATGAGAATACATGATCAAAACCCAAGCATTGTAAGCACGAAGTCCAACACACATTTATGTATATGCATGTCGTAGTCACAAAAATTGCTTCCGATATTCATATGCTATAGTCAGACCCTTATCATTTGTGGTAATCAATGATCATAGTTACCTACCGGAGGATTGTGAATCTAGCACAATGTGGCAATGAAGAGAGTAGTATCTTCTTCACACTGCTTCAGTTAGCGATGTGATGCGGTTGCATTTTTCGTGTGCAGTTCGAGATGCGATTGGACTGCCGAAGATACCATTCGACTACTACTATATACCTCTCTTCCCATCGCTAGGTAGGCTGATATTTAATATCTCTCCAAGAAGATCCTCTGATGTTGCTGCAACTTTGGCACATCCGAAATTGAAACAAGTAACACTTTCGTCTATTTTTAAAATCCAATTCATAGACGGCCGTTGCCCTAAAAACGAATGGAAAGCAAAACGGGGATGCTCGCCAACTCTCGAGATTTATGAATATAAAGTACGTGTGTGGATATGTTCACAAGATATGTGTTATACGTAGTCCGCACAGACGGCACATTCGTTTTCCTCGTCGCTGATACTGATGATCTTTCGTCTCTGTAAGATTACGCCATATATAAATTACCAGAGCTGCTGTAACGTATGTAAAGTGTATGGTTATCTTCTATCGACAAAAAGTACTTTCGACGCACACCGAAATCTCTATTCACAATAGTAAATGATGCTTGTGGTAGCGCAAGCATGCATTAGCGCCCTCGGTTTGCTCTGCCGTTTTCCGATAATGTACGAGACGGCAGTCTAAAACTTGACTTTGATTTTTGAAGACCGATTATCCGAATCTGCATTCGAGGGCCTTACATGTAGTGTTTCAAGCACCCCTTCTCTATCTATCAATCTTTTTCTTCTTCAAAAATCCCCACAAGTTACCTGAAAAGTATTTTTTGTTTGTGCAATTTTTTCTGTGTGATTTATCTTCAGGGCTGTCGGTTTCAAGCAGCTCAATATGGTATTCATTTCTTCACCAGCTTGTGAAGAAGTGAGAACGTGTGGGTGGCCAAAAAGATTCTCGGGATCCATGCTGACTGGACATTTGCAGCCTTTTCCCCTTTCAAAATGGTGACCATCTCATCTTGCTTTACCGCCTACCCAGTTTCAATGAAGAATTGACTCAATTTTTTTAGTGTTTTGTAAATTGGGTTCTAAAACTTTCAATGTAAGTAACAACGTGACCTTTCAGAGGGATTGTGACCAACTGGGCAGTCATCTTAATACGATCTCATCAACAAATAAGGCGTGAACACTGCAGAAGGGCAGGGTGAGACAAGGAGCCTCTCGGAATCAAGTACGGAAAGTCCGATAGTTTGTTCTATTTCCCCGGTTTTGAATTCACTTGAACCTCGTGTAATCGTTGTACCCACCAATCCAACCCCGATTGATTGTTAGCAAGAAGCGCGCCCTGTGACTGAACCCCCTGTTCTTTTTCAGTCAGTTCTTTGGACTGAGACTGAACGCTTACAAAATAAATATAACATTATTATTTGCTAAGAGTTCCGTGTGAACCACCATGGAGAGTAGTGGCGGAGGAGGAGCACCTTGGAGGTATACATATATACGATAACCCCTTACCTTAAAGTTCTTTCTCACTTTTGTGAAAGCACTGTTCTGCTTTGCGATTTTCAAGAAATGCTTGATTGATGTTTTTCACTTAATTTGTCAGAGTGTCTTACATTTCACTTCCCCAAATTGCATGAAAACGAAAAGTTAAACCATCCTCTGTATTGTATTTCTTAAAGATAAGAACACGGAACCAAAAAATGTTTATCTCAATTTTACGTGTAAAAAGACGAGAAAAGTACATGCACCTTTGTGTTTGTAATCTTCCTTGGTTTGCCGAGTTCGCGTTCGTTCCAGTAAATAATTCGAGGAATTCATTTTAATCATATATGACAATAATACAATTAAGCAATTCTCTAGAGGGATTGGCATGAGAAAACGTTATCTTTGCTGCTCCGGCGAACATATGGCTTTCCATTATCAGTTCCATTGCAAGCACAAAAGAGAGCAACTTTCGTTTTCATTGTGCACCAGAGAGAAGATATTCCAAGAAGTTGGCAGGGTGGCAGTGTTCGTTATGCTACGCAATGTTTTCACTCGCGATCAAGTCACCTCACCGCTTCGCGAATTAGAATCGCAGAGAAAATAGAGAGAGAACATTGTTGGCTTCTTTGCATTCTCAACAAGATAAATTGTCGCTTTTAGTTGCATTTCACTCTTACTCTCTATCTCTCCACTCTGCGACTTTCTTAGGAATTGTGATACTAGTAGTCTAGTTTATGTTGCTTACCGCGTTTTAACTAAATTGTTTGTATCATTCGAATTTTCAGAGAATCTGGGATTTTCCGACAGATGCTTGGAAAACATACGCGATACAGATGTATAATAATATGTATTGATGATTGTATACAAAAATAAAAAAATAGTGCGGAAGACAACCTGCAGTAGGTTCAATGCTCCGGTGTTTGCCAGTTTTTTAACTTGCTAAAACAGCATTGTCTAAGGTCTTTCTGTTTTGTGTGTAAACACAAGAGAGTTTAAACTGGAGGGCAGACACTGCACTGCTTTTGGGTCTAGTCACACAGTCTGTCGTTTGGTATACTATAAATTTGCAGACATCACCAAACGAGTTGCTCATCAGCTCATCGCCTAAAATGTAAGGGGTTTACTGTGCACTGCGCAGTCATTTCTTGACCAATTGTGCTGAAAACTCAATTTCCGTAGAAGATTTGTGCGGTGTTATTTGCCGCATCAGAAATTGTCTTTCCTTCCGCAGATAATTAGTTTCGCCATAAAATGGGAATCAAATTAAAACCAGCTGCTTCAGACATCAACTTTTGAATTGTCTGCTTACCCGAGCATTCAAAACATTGTCATAAAATTAGTGGAATTACTCGTTCGTTGAACTTATCCAAGAGGAGGTTAAGTGTGAGAGTGTTGGATTGATTTAAATATGGGTGAAGGAAAGATAATTCTCAACAGCTATCGCAATAATGATTTCGCTTGTGGGTTCGAAAGAAGTACAATGATTCTTGTGGGGGATAGTCCTTAGTTATATCTTTCACAGAATGGACCCTAGCCAAAAGTAGGAATAAACGCTAACTCACCAGCGAAGAGGTACCGGTCATTACCGGTGCGTCTAAGACACTATACTAATCGTAAGTGATTAATTGGGAATACCTGTAAAATCGAAGGATTGTCTCAACTATGTGTAACACGGATAAAGGGTGAATGGTGGACTTGTGTTTAAATTTGTTAAGTGGATACAACTTCTCCGTAGGCTGCGCTCAGTAGACCATACGGTACAGGTACAACTTTCAGATAATAGTGAATGCATTTTGCATGTGACAAATATTAATATTCAAGGTTATGTGTATAAAGTACTTAAATAAAAATCATCGAGATATTTCGAAGGTTTTTTTTCCAAATACCAACATTTTTACGAACGGAAAATTTCCCAGATTTTGTTCAAATTTAATGTACATTCGCAATATACACTGAAGCCGAAGCCTTTCAAATTGAAATGCGTTTAGTACAATGTCCTTCGAACATAGACTAAACTGATGAGCATACACGGCCACGCATTGTAATATATAGTGAATCAGATATCCGCTTAGCTACGGCAAAGCAATAAGGGATTAAAAGAGCGACATTGGCAAAAAGCAAGGAAAGTGTACATTCACTTGTTTTCGCAAGAAATGCCACAACGCCTACTGATTTTAGGATAGAGCATCCAAAGGTTGTAGTAAAATGCTTCCGTCGGTTCAAAAATATGAAAATGATCTCAATTCAGTAGGAGTTTCAGAGGTCGGGTATGCTCTCCGCTCAATCAGATTCTTTGGGATGACATCATCTTTACCATGATATTTCTATTAGAGGCCTATACAAATAAACCATTGAATCTAGCGTAAGTCATGCCGTTATTATTTTCCATGGCCGAGGTTTTGTGACAGATTGGCTGTACACTTGTGGCTCTTTCGAGTTCAGGGAGTCTGGCTGTCGTAGAAAACTTATCGCGATTCCTACACCACGATCACTTCTGAATAAATTGCTCCAAGTTGAACGACTTGGAAAAATTAAAATTGCAATTTTTTTTGTAAGAAACCTGCCCAAATTTTGAAGAACCATTAATTTCGTAAGAGTTTACAAATAGACGTACACATGCGAAATGTCGACGCTGTAATAAATCGTTTCGACATCTGTCATTCTCCACCAGAGCGAAGAATGACATCATGGAATTTTGCATGTCCAGATTTTCCCACCTTATGTTGCACAAAAGGTAGACAGAAACTTTTCCAGACCGTACAAAATTCTGTTGATGTTAAGGATTCGACACAGTGTACGACATCAAATTAGGAATCAACTATTTGACAATGCTTGCGTGACGTCAGTCTTTGCTGCAAAGCAATTGCAGGCCAAGCACAGAAAAGCTAGCGAACCGAAAGGCAAATCTCTTTTGCCTGACTAGATCAACACTTTTAACACGTATTTTTTGCAATTACCCAACAACATTCTCAATCTTCTCCACTTCCCAAGGCATGACTAATCTGGAAGTAAAACAGCACACGGGAAAACAACCACTTTTGCTCATAACACAAAAGGCATTTCTTTGTTGGGCAATGCGAATTCCTCGAAGTGATTCCCAATGCCTGCTTGCATTCTTACATCATCCATTTGCTGCATTTGACGAGGCGAATGATGGCCATGATCTGATTCATATATAGCTTAGCAGATGCTAAGTGCATTAGTCGCCAAAGAAGAGAGAACAGCTTACATGAGCTAATGCAAAAAGTCAAGCGCACATGTTTATCTTCATAAGATATGGGGTGATTGCATTGTGCTTTTACAGATTTGCGTTGGTTTCCTCATATCAGCTTAGCTGACCAGTTGCTAAATGAATAATTAGCCTTTACTTTTAATCATGACACATCCTCTTCTGACAAATGCAATGTTGTCAAAATCATGACATCATTCGAAGCAAGCACACTCTACGGATTAGGATTAGAGTCAGTTGATAGTCGAATGTCTAGCAGGCACAATTCTCTCTGTTGTTTGCACTTTTAGAAAATTTTAACAACTTCCGAATGTAGTTTTATTTATACTTTTCTGGCTTTTGTACTGCAATTTTGTGATATCCATATATACCCACATGAACGTGCCACAAGTCACGAGTCATATTTTAAGTTTTAAGCATTGATTGCAAAACCAACAGTTGAGCTTTATTTTATTGCAGCCATAAAATCGCCATAAATACATGCCAAATTCAGCGAATCTATATTTGGTGAACGTGTGTGGCAGTGACAAAAAAGGGTACCCAGGGTGCACGACTGCTATCTTATGTGCTCTTGTGAGGGATAGCTTTGTACAAGGATCAGTTCAAAATCTGAAATTGTAAAACAACGTATATGTGGTGATCATCATGCAGATCCTTTAGAGGTATTAACCTCTGTTTTTCAACAAGCGACAAATCACAACAGATTGTGAACTCACCGACATAGCAGAAGCAGCAAAAGTGTAGGTGATAACACCTGTTTCAAGCGTCTGAATAATTTCTAGCAACCAAACGTGTAAGCTAGCGCCAACTCTACGTATGGTCAAGTAGGCCGAGAATGAACGTTTAATTTATGTGAGTTATCAAAACGCAATTATTACAAACTTTAGGAGTAAAGGCGAATATTTATACTTTGTTTCCAAATTTGACGTCAATTTGTCAGGCTCCCTAGTGCCGTTTACAAGAGCACATCTGTGCAAACGAACAGTTTGTTGTGGGAACTGACGCGTTGTGCAATGCCGAGATCACTCTACGCTATTAAATTAAAAAATATATGACACTGTGTCGCACAAAAGTATACTTTAATTGCTCAGCTTGGCTTTGAAATTATTATCACAGATTGTAAAAGTAAGGCATAACAGTAATTCGTGTGTCATGTGTCATTTCTGCCTAAATTTGATTAAAATGTATGTGCAATAACATTATTACATACATTAAACATCGTTACTATAAAAGTTTAGACAAGGTCTTCTCCTCTTGGTAATGGCATTGGCAGCACATACAAAAATGCTATTGACACAATCGACAATCGATTCTACAATTGTTGTACAATGCTGTACTTGTACTTGTATTTAAATACTGCTGAGATTTTAGGGACAGATTCAAGCCAGCGGCACACATATGCTCATATATGAGTTTACTTTTGTTGATTTGTGGAAGCGATAGCATTATTATAACGTCCCAGCTCTGCAAACTGCTATACTCTTCTAGATTTATATTAAAATAAGCTGCACATTATAATATTTATGTTAATCTGTGTCTTTTATGAGCGCGTGCAATGGCAAATACGTATTGTAGTGTGGTAGCACTACTCGTGGTGCAAGTCTATTACTGATTTGCATTCTTCATTTGGTTGTGGCGAGGATAAGTGATCCGACATTTAATTCTGCAATGGAAGTAATGTCCTGAGAACTTTTGTGAAAAATTTTCCTTTGGGAGTCGGGAAGGATATATCGTACAATCAATTTACCCCAATCAGGCAGACGTAACGGTGTGTGAGTGTAGCAGTATGTGTTCCTGAATAGGTTACATGATAAATCTTTCCTTTGTTTGGGGGGAGTACAAACTGCAAAGCGGTGTATATTGTTATAATTGTTGTGGAATCGATAGAATCAGCAACACTTCCGCAAATGTCTAGTAGTTCTGGAATGCACCTCTAACTTGACTAGGTACTCCAGTTTTTGCCAAGGTTTTATTGCAGCATATTAAATTTGAGAATTATTTATAAATATCATTTCACTTAAATTAGTTGTTAATTTCTCACTCGTTCACAATTTTAACAGTTCGTCATATTCGTCGTGTTATATCGATTCTATGTATTCTCTTTGGTTATATCAGTACTTCATGAGGGAAAATTTACTCTCAGCTGCATTTTTTGTGATTTTAATTTATGGAGTTTACGACTCACTTAAAACTTGGGGATATTTGAACAGAGAACCTTGCAAAGAATTTTTCGATGGAAAGTTTGCCATCAACAAGAAATATAAGACGGTGTGCATGAACCGGTTGAAGAATTCGTGTCAATGCCATATCGGACATACTGTCACGGATAACATTTTAAAGTGATGGCCGATTCTTAATGCATAATGCAGTTGTACCATTCTCGCAGGTGATAGTCTTGAAAATGCAAAATTCCGTGTACTCAAGAATTGAATTACACGCATGAAAGATCCATATTGACGCTTCTAGTGTATATGCATAATATTCTAATTCCATGTCAGTTTTTTAAGAACAACGAATGATTTAAAAAGCATGTAAAATGTGGAAAAACCGGCGGTCTGGGTGGATAAGTAAGTGAACTCGGAGTCGGAGAATATGCATTCTGCAATCTACAGGCAATGTCTCCTACATGAGTATATCGTCATATAGAACAAATCTTTGGCATAGTGTCAGTATATGAAAGAAAATATATATAGGCCAGTGCTGCGTGGGCTTTCATTGCTAAAACATCTGGTAATCGTTAGTTACCCATTGATGGTTCATGAGAAATCAGCTACAATCTGTAGTATTCTGTAGTACAAAAGCCACAAGTTAAATTACATTTTATCGTTTCCAAAAGTGTACCAGAAGTTTCTGAGGTTGGGTAACAAGAGAAACTGTGATTAAACGGTTCAATTTTCCTGGCTACAGGAATTATACAGCAATACATCTTAATTCATGTGTAATGCCACTACGATTGAGAGTAATTAAAATTGCTTGTGTAAAGTTCCATACTGAGCCTTAGTTAGAAAACTGCTTTGTGAAACTATACTCCGAAAGTCAAATGAAATTGTTTGTGAATATTATATTAAGATGTGTTAAATCTGCGTGGTTTTACAGAAAAAGTGCTTTGGGACAACCACTCAACAACTTAACAACATTAAAAATCCTAACGATGCCATTTACAAGTAATAACATCGCGTAATTAACGCCCTCATATCCTCATAATTGGATAGCGACTCAAGTGTGCGTGGAATAGAAGACAAGCTGTACTTTAATAAAGTCGATCAGGTGTGTGCTGTGAATTTTTAACAAGAAAAGTGCATCATCGAACGACAAGAAACTTTGTTCCGAGGGTGTTTTACATGCCAATTTCTTTAATATTGGATATAGTTTCAAGTGGTGAGCGTAACGAGTAACGAGTTCATCCTACACAAAAAGTAGGATGCTCCTTTAACGACAGATTTGCAGCTGCAATCCTCTTACCTCACTTTCCCACAATTTGTATTTACACACGAATTCCCCACTCTTACTCTTCGTCAATTCTAAGAAAATTTTCGTGTGATAGTGCTTTTTTCGTTGGGTGTGTTGCATCTCAATTTTGGGTAAATTTTAATAAACTAACAAAATGCCGGGTCTCGGATTCACAACCACAGTGGCAGCCACATCAACAGATTTGCCACCCGGAGTTCGTATGGATTCCGCTTCCACTGCACATGTAAACGAGAAGCCAAAATTAGACCCGTCGGATCCCCGAGTGAGGAAGTTAGTGTATTCCATGTACCGCGGCATGCTCACAACATATAACGGTGAGGCAAATGACATTATTAGCAAAAAGGATCCTGCGAAAGTCACTCAGGATTCGGGTGTTGGACCAATACTCGAGTCCATCGTTTTGTAAGAAACAATTACCTTTCAAATGGCATAATATATACAATTCGATTATCTTTTTAAAAATCATGCATGCGTCTTAGTAGTAAAAACAATAGAGCTCTGTAGCGCTTCATCTCATCTTTCTCTTGACGCATTTCACTTTTGGAGCTACAAATACAAAATTGACAATGAACGCATTACGTGATTGAAGATGTGAAACGAAAGCTATATATCTTTGAGCTTGAAAATCATCATCAACTTTGACAAACTTACTAAATCTGCCAGACTTTTGTAAGGAACACGTTCTCACTGCTTACTTAGGGTGACAGACAGCTCTTAAATGTCCTGTCCTATAGGACAATAAATAAGAAATCATGTGTAACTCTCTCCGACGCTGGAATATTGGACTTGAGTAAATTTCATGTGGCACAGAAGAAAACGAGGGCGATATTAGACGGCTGGTTACCCAAGCCAAGTAAGTCAATGACAAAGACAATCTTTAAAAAATGAAATGAGGAAAGTACATACATATAACTTAAAGGAAGAAGTTCAACAGACTTGCCGTTGGGATGCGTACCAGACATTCATATATCCGCATGTGGAACATAAACGTTCACTTTTTACAAGAAATATGGTATCGTAATGGAAGACAAGCTGCCCCATGCAACTTGGTAGTGAGTTGCGTCGGGTTTGCCAGTCACCTTGGACTGTCGATTCAAACAAAAGCAAAATGTAGACTTGGCTGAGTTCCTAGAATATTAATCAGTTCCTTCAGATTAGACATCTTCATGCAAAATATGGTGATATTCGTGCATATACATCCATGTATGCCGATGAGTTTGAATGAATGTAAGAGATTTGTGGATTTACGCACACTTATAAACGATATATACATATGAGATCTAACAAATGCCGTATTTTGCTTACTCATTCATCCAAGAATCGCAAGATATGATCTTCATCTCTTTGAGACAGTCTTTGCGAAATTGTATATACACGTTGTGAATATATCTTTACTTTATCATAATTAACAGTGACTGTGCAAGTTGCAGGCAGGCCCTTCCGGTTCCTCTACAACAAACTTAGTTTTTAAAGCAAAAAAGGTTAAATACGATGCCATGTCATGTCCCCAAAGAGTTCCCATTGGCAAAGAGTCAGCAACGGAAAGGTCATGACTTTTCACTTCCCACGTTCCGTGTATATAGTCTTACGACGATGATATCAGATGCATTTCGAATTCGCGTACAACACTCCTCACATTGGACAGTTCGAGCAACACAAATACTCTCACTCTTTCCCTCTCTCTCTATTACACAAGCCTAAACATAGACTTCCTTTTAGTGAAGAACATAGGGCTCAAGGAACTCGGAAATGGCATAAAGGGTTGAAGCAGATATTCTCGACTGATAAAAATGGTTCCAGCATCAGATATAATTTTATATTATTTAAATGCAATGTTGAATTAAAAGTAAACCTCCAATTGTGGTGGAACATTATCAAGATTCAGAACGACTAAAGTTTTCATTGAAGAGCTTATTTTACCAACTAAAGCTTAGAACAAATTGAATGACCATGAATTTCTTATTGCACAACTCTATCAAGCATTCAGCTGCATTCCTTCATTGTCACGATTTTGGCTGATCAAATGTCCAATGTCAAGTTCAAAAGTGAATGCTTTTCTATATATAATCTGCTTTATAATCTATATAATAGCAAATAGCTTGGTGTAAAGATGTAAATAACGATGAATAATAGAATAATAATTCGATAACACTAACACCAGTATGGGTGGATTGCTGTGTTCGCCAAGTTTTATTGTATTAAACGCTCTATAGCATGAAGTTCTCATTGAAATTCGACGATTGAAATATTCGCTACAATTTTTATTGGCTTGAGTCATGTTGAATATAAATCATAAATCCCGTGTTTTAGCCTTTCTTCAATTAGTAATTTGTATGCCCAAATATATGCTTTAAAACTATTTTTACTATTTTTCGTGTAGCTTAACACACAGCCTAGATTGAAAACGCGATTTTAAATAAAGTATTTTCTTGGATTCCAGAAGGCAACGAAGTTTACAAGGAAGTGGAGGTGATTCATCTGAACCTCCTCCTTCGTCGGAAGGTCAGCCTGAAAGTGAAAGTACAGCTTCGAACGACACTGAAACTGGTAAGCTGAAATCTTGTGCATAAACTTGAATGATGAATGACACAATCCGACTTCGTTTGAAATTTTATATTTTGCCATCTTAGTTGCAATGCCGCCACCACCGCCTCCACCACCAATGATGCCTGGAAGTCTGCCTACAGTTCGCTTAAATAGCGAGGTAAAACATTAGAGACTATTTGATTCTACATTGTCTGCGGACATAATTTTGTACATTTTCAATGAATATATATAATAAATTCAATGTCAATTCTAACACAGATCGGCCCAAGGGACAAAGGGCCGCCCGCTGCGTTAGCAGGTGCTATGATGAAGGACAAGAAACCTTTTACATACACACCAGGTGGAATTGACCTGTCCGAGATTCGAAGCCCTCGAATGGCAAAAAGGATTCAAATGAATGCTAGAGCTGAGGGTGTGTGTAATACTCCTACACCTTCATCAAGCAATCAGGAAAGACCTCCATGCCATCTACCCCCTGCTGCCCTTGCAGCAATGCAGCCACAAATGGCAATCCCCGTGTTTCCACAGGGAAATATAACAAAACCGTTGAACAGGTCGCATAGGCCTTCGGATTATAATGGAGCACCTCCACCACCACCACCGATGCCAGCTCCCGTTATGGCTCCCCCGCCGGTTATGCCCTCACCAGTGGTCACAGCACCTCCAATGATAACCCTACCGGTGGCTGCGCCACCGTCCCCCCAGCCAGTTGTCATCCGGCCAATGACCCCAGTGAGTCCGACTTCGCCTAAATCTCCACAAACGCCACCTATTACAAAGACACCTCCGCCTCCTCCAGAAAGAGCTTCTACTCCAAAATCTCCAGTGCCTCCCGCAGATTCTTACTTGGGAAATTCTAGGCCTAGTTCACAAACAAGCTATCTAGAGGAATTGAAAAGTTCAATGGGTCGGAAGTCACCAAATGCAGAATCTGCAACTGGTGTGGGAACTGGATGCATTTACATACCACCCATCCAAAGTCCACCTCCACCACCACCTCCTGCCCCATTTGCGGCACCGCTGTCACCGTATGCACCGAGCTCAAGACCAGCAGGACAGACGAAAGCTCAGGCAGTTAGCCAAAATATTGGTTCCATATATATTCCACCGATTGGATCCATGCCTAATACGATGGATGCCCAACCAAGTGTCGGAGGCGGCAACGCGTCGAACGGATCTGCGAACATTTCAAGGATTCCACAGTCAGCACAAGCAACTCCGCTAAGTGCATCTATACCGGCTACGCCACAATTGAACAAAGCACCAGTACCATGGATGAACTCCTACAATCGCATGCAAAATCAGACCGACTCTCCCCCGTATGTTCACCCAGGCTACTTTATGCCGCCACCATGGGGCCCTCCACCAGGTGCAAGGACGATTCCGATCATGATGCCTAGAGAGTCGGATCAAACTGATGCAGGTTCGTCGGATAGTAGACCGTCGTCAGCTGGATCTGGTGGGTCGACGCCAACCGGATCCAGAACCCCAAGTCAAGCAGCCACACATCTCGGCAGAGTCATTCCCATTCAGATAGAGAGGGAAGATGCCATGAGACAGAAAGGAGCTAAGATTATACCAATTCAGGTCATTCTTAATTACTCCACCCAACACCACACTCAAGTATATTTACTGCGTCCTTGAACTTTAATGTTACTCGAAATTATAATTATAGATTGAGGGTCGACCGCCACGAGCTCAAACACCTTCAACTCCGGCAACACCGATGATCAATCCAATGCGAAGGGTTGTGGGTCCTCCCCCTTACAATTCACCGATGGGTATGTACTCTAATCAAAATGTAATGGATGCTTATCAAAGACAAGCTTCAGAAGCTGCGGCTGGGGTTGACAGGTATTCTACAGACATTATCATTCAATGTTAAATAGTTAGTTAAAGTTAAACCGAGGTTGATATAGAATTGCTCATTTTCAAAATTATAAAGAATGCAAATCCGATGCGAAAGTCCAAGAACAGATCCAGCCCAATCTAAATCAATGAGAGTAATACAGCAAGCTGCTGAAAATGGTAAAAATTTGCAAATATTTAATCAATTATGGTTGAAATGCTTTCGCAGTAGTACAACATGTTTGCTAATCAAAATTTGAACTTGTGACTGGTAACATTTCCTCCTTTACCTAACCAAAGTCCATGATTTGCGTATGCTAGTGATCGAATTCTCAAATTTACTTAAATGCCTTATTTATTTGATGTGTGTCAATGATCAATTAGTCTTTGACTTAAATCACCACCGAGCAGACAAACAAAGTGGTTTGAGAGTGAATCTTGAATCTTGAGAGTGTCCCTCTGATTTACGAAATAGAGAGTTCTATTTTAGCCCCACCCTACAAATTCTGATGAACTTGTCTTTATTTTTTATCCGAAGAACTCAAACGGTATGAGCAAGAGCAGCAGCAACATAGGTTGGAAATGTCAGAGGATGATCGTTGCCCCATGGGCTTGTTCAAGTCCCAAGGTTGAAACAGTGATGTATTTAATTTTTAAATGCACTGGCATGTCCCCGCATGCCGTACATCACAGACATGATCACACGGGCATGGTTTGTTATGATTTATCAACTTTCACTTAGCCCGGTTGCGTCCCCCTCCTCTTTCATCTTCAAATCTTACAATATTCTGTACTGACATCAATGCTTCAACAAAGCTCATCAACCTGTTCACTTTCGTTTGTGTAAACTGCTCAGATTCCTTCTTTCTGCAAAAACTTGTATAAACTCCTTTTAAACTTTGTGGTATATGCATCCATTTCTCATTTCTCTTCTCGTATTGATTTGGGATATTGACAGTGGACGAAGGGTCATTTTTACATCAGACCACTGAACCTCGGTTCCTCGGAAGTCATATCCCATCTAAAGCATTTAGAGCGTTGCAAACTGCTTTACCAGCCACCCCTGGTGCTCAAGACCAGCCACCTCCAAGTAAATCATTTGTTGCACATACCATAATTTTATATCCTCTATCTGCTGTGTAGTACACTGCTTCAAGCTTTGTATGGAAAACAAATTTCTGCTTATGGACTTGGAGAAAATTGCATGCTATGTCACTAGGATTACATTCACTTTCACATTGTTTTTGTGTACGTGTGCTTCGCAGAGCAACATTACAGTTTTATGCAAATGTGTTGTCTCCATTCCATGAATCAGGTTACCCTGCAGCGCAACCTGGACAAGTTCACCATATTCCCATTCGACAAGTGTCGCAGTCCCCAACTCCTCAATCGCTGGCAAGTGAGATTCAAGTGAACAGCCAAACCAATGTGCCTCCGTCGGAGCAGAAAGTTCAGGAACCTAAAAAGTACATGGGGAGCAATATTCCTTCCAGGTCCTTCAAAATACTTCAAGCCATGACAGCGGACGACGGTCAGTCAGGTGAGTTAATTTAATGAGCTCGTACTATCACTCACTTTCATGTTAGTCTGTTGTTCATACTTCTGTGAACAAGCTTAATTGGAGGAATTCTTCCTAGGCGGATATATATATTTACTCACATATAAAAGTGCATGATCTGAAAAAAATACGAATTTAATAGAATTCTTTTATAATGGCTCCGGAAAGCCTTTTCCATTTTTATATGATGCTCTATCTTTGCAATTCTCGCAAATGCCGTTCTGCTAGTTGAGCACTTCTGCTTCACCTCTTCCCAATGCTTTTCTCGTTTTTATCACTCTACATTATATTCCTTCATTATTTTTTGTAACACGTATCTACAAGCTTTTCTTCTCTGAAATATGGCATTTCAATACGTATACGGTTCTTGTCAAGTTTACGAGTATGTTTTTTTTCTGCGACGAAAATGTTGGTTGGTTGGTGTTGTAATTCTATAGGTGGGACAATTATGGTGCAAAAATGATAATGACTCCTTCTCTATTTTTGCTCACAGAAACTGTGTCGTCAGAGCAAAATAGTGCAGATTCATATGATGACACAATATCACCGTGTCCTTCTACTGAAAATGTTCCTTTGAGTCCTTGCTCCTCCCAGAGTTCTTACCCAATTTACCTGTCATACTCTTCGGAAGATGGTGGTTCTTCGACCTTTGACCCTTACAATAGTTCACAGAATCCTTGGCCAGATATAATGGACCAGGGGTGGGACCCTTACTCTTATATGTGGTATTATTGGTGGTATTATTCTTCCTGCTACTGGGCAGGCTATGATATGACTGGGTATGAGTATCCCCCAGGCTGGGATCCCAATTATCCTTATTGTCCACCTGAATTGTTCGGTGATTACTCCACTTTGAGCGAGTACACGAGTGGTGGCTCTTCGGATCAGTGTAATTTAGGGGATACAAATGATGCCCCTTCAGAATGGTCTGGAACAGATTTACACAAATCTCTCGCAGGGAATGGAGTAGAATCAGGTTATTACGAGCATGATAATGATAGCGGTAGAATGCCCTCAGAAAATAATACTCTGCCAAGGATTGTAGTTGAGGAAGGAGATATGGGAAGGGAAAGGAAATACTGCCAAGACAGAGAGAATAATGTAGACAGTATTAAGGATAATAATAACAGTAATAATAATGACGGTAGCACTAACAAAGCTCCTAACCCGTTGACTGAATGTAATCAAAAGCCTGGAAACCCTATACCTTATAAGAGGAATGACTGTGATAGCGTGGGTGAGAAGACTTTTTGGAAAGGGGAGCAGGAGAATTTCGCTGAATGCAAGCAACTTCAGAATGGTAATGATAATGACGAGGATGAGGAAGGGAGGGGCGAGTCTGAACACGAGGACTCATCATCCGAGGATGAATTTGAAAGTTGTTGTGAAGATGAACAGAAAGTGATAGAGCGTGAGACTGGCCCTTGTAATAAACTTTTTGTTAATCAGAATCAGAGACCTGACCATTTTTCAGGGACTGAGCAGAAAAGTCGTGAAAGAGAGTTTGAATTTCATGGTAATTATAATAGTGAGCTAAATGCGAATGACGATCATCATTGTAGAAAGGATGAGAAGCGGGAGGGAGTTGGAGAGGAAGACGACGATGAAGACGAAAAGACTGATCCTGGAGCAGATGATGATAACGACGACGACGATGATGATTATGGAGGACGGGTAGCGATTATAGAGGAGCCCGAAACTCCTTCCTCAGCAGATGACTCGGATGGGGCTCCACTCGTAAATGAGCATCAGCGAGCCGGAAAATCATCAGCATTTTATAGCAACGGGGGCTTGAGCATTGAAGAATATCATTCTGAAGAGTCATCCGACTCGGCAGTATTTGATTATGGCCTCAAGAAAAATAGGCTAAGTACTATTGACGAAATTACAGAATCACGAGCCTCCTCCTCATTGTTCAGTAGAAACTTATCCGCCGAGCTGGACTGTTGTGCAAACACCAGTAATTCACCCAACGAGAATTCCGGGCTACAGCAAATTGATGCGAAAGGAGAGTCTGAGGATTCCTCAGAATCCTCAGAAGATGAGCTGTCAAGTGTAAGTGTTATTGAGAACAAGTCTGATGCGACACGAGGAACGGAATCTAAACGAGAGGATGAAACTACATCATCAAGTGAAGAGGATTCATCCACCGACGACGACGATGCTGATGATGATGATGACGACGCAGGAGCCGCAGATACAGCTGTAACAGTTCGCCTTCCCTTGAAACTTTGCTTTACTAAAACAAAAAGCTACAGAGATATCACAACGGTTATGGTCGGTGACAGCGAGATAGAGAAAACGGGAACGCAGGATATCACTGAGGATGTTCGCTCGAGAGGTGAAAATGAGGAACTTGCGCAAGGTAATAACGTTGACGAGGAAGATGACAACGCACCTAATGTCCCAGATACAACAGAGGACATTGAAGAGGATGAGCCTGTTGTGTCATTCACCTTATCACTATCCAGGCAGACTTCCCGATCGGATGATGAAAGTCCGAAGAGTGAGACGACTAAGGGGTGTTCTGAGAATGCAAAGAATAACAAAGAGGATGAAGCTGCCGATATCGATTTTTGGGCTACAATTAAAAGCGATGAAAGTGAAACAACAAGCAGCATCACCGTTCGCTTTTCCCCCACTGCTGAAGTTACAACCGGTGGAAATCCCAGAGCTAATGCGGAGGAAGAAAGTTGCAGAGCAGATGTGGATTTTTGGGGAGTTATTGCGAGAGACGGATCAGCAACAAACATCCATCGAATTCGAAAGGAAAATGTGAGGGGAAGCAATAGGTGTGTTTCCTATCACGAGCCAAGTAGCCAAGATGATCAGTGGGATCCGTACGAAAGCATTGACTATAAATGGGAGCAGGATTTCAACTTTTGGGAGAAAAGCTCAAGAACGATTGAGACACGAAGGTTTAGTAGTAATTTTGAAATTACTGAAGATTACGAGTCAGACTCGGGTCTAAAGCCTTCTTCGAAGAGGGAGCGAGTAAAAAAATACACACATCATAAACGGCACTCCATCCCGGGTCCCGGCTGGGATCGCTCCTCGTTGCCACCTCGCTCGGCTCCAGCCAAGCAACCCACTTCACTTTCGAAACCTCCGCCTAATGAACAGGAAACAAGAGATGGGAAAGGATCGAGTGGGAACAACGAAAGTGGGTCTGAGAGAGCTTCATCATCGAACGGACAGACAGTTGATGCTAGTCAGGATGACACAGATGCATCCTCTTGGTGGTCTTACTGGGACGAAGTGAGCAAGAAAAATGAGGGAAAATCGGAGAATAATGAAGAGCGCGCATATATTAGAGTGGAGAAAGCTGAGCCAGGTGTAGGCACTCCCACGGAGAGTAGAACCGAGGACATAGTTGAAAGTCAGAGGGAGGAAAGCTCTGATATTTCAGTGGAAATAAAGCTGTCAGACGCGGAGCGCAATAGCACGGGAGAAAGTTGTACAGAGGACGAGTATCAATCATTTGCGTACTTGCAGACATCCCGCAGCGAAGAAAGGGGAAGTGGTGGTTTCTCCTCTCTTGAAAGAAAGGACAGCGAAGTAAAAGACCGGAAAAGTCTGAATCACTCCTGTCAGTCTGACGCCACGACCGTGACTACGGACAACGATGACTATTCCTCTTCTCCGGAGATAAAATCTTCCCCGCTTTTCCCCACTGCAGCCAATCAAGAGGCGGAAAAACTAATTCAGGCCTCTTCCGCTTGTATTTCAGTATCTGATGAAAATTCGGATGAGTCATCGTCAAGAAGTAGTGGAACTACAATAGGGCGGCATGATAAATCCGAGATAAAAAAGCAGCCGCTCTCAACTCCGCTGGTTTCACCAGCACCAGCTGCAGATGAGAAGGCTGATAGTGAGTGCCTCTTGAAAAGCTCGGCTGAAAGCACTCTGCCAGTCGACACATCAATTCAAATCCCCGTGTCTATTGAAAGAACGGTGGAGATTCACCAAGAACTAGGTGAAAGAATGAAATTAAATGGAAAGCAGCAACAGCAGGATGAGCTCCAGCATACTGCTTGCACTGGCTCGATTAACACATCATCATCATGTACCTGTCTGATGGGAGATCGAATTGCCCGTGCCGAAAATCTCCTTTGGAGAATTGAGAGATTTCTCCATGAGAGTTTAAGCTTGGGAAGCGAAGATGACTCGGGCGTAATGACGGATCTCAGCAGACAGATCTCCGATGTTGATACGGATGTAGACAATGATTTGAATGAAACTGAATTCCTTCTAACAGCTGCAGCTGCTGCCAAGGAACGAAGAGGAATGGCTTCCAAAGACTCCCAACATATTGAGTCGTGCAATTTTGCAGAGACGATCAGCTCGACTGATACACCAAGCCAACAACCTTCCACGAGTCCACTGCCGACATCTGCTCAGGTGAAGAAGCCACGTCCAAAATCGGATATAATTTTGGAGAGCTCATTAACGAAACTGGAGACGGAGACGGTGGAGGAGAACAATGGGGTCAAGATGCGCTCCGCGTCAGAGCGTCGAGCTCTGCGCTACCAACGTGCAAAAACTCATTCAAGACTGTTCCAGCTGTTGCAAGATGAATGTGGTGGGAGAGATGAGGAGCAGGATGAATTTGATTATGACAGTGATGTTGGAACGCCAACGAAAGGGACCATTTTGTCTCCTACTCACTTCGCTACAGAAGGTCTAATTAATGTAGAGTCGAGCACGGTTCAGAGCATACATGTGGATACGAGCAGCGGCACTGCCACCCATAGTCATAGTTCATGTAATAATGGAATGGATGATCATAGTCATAACGGCATGAGTCCCAGGATGAATGATGCACAAGCTCGGAGAAGCCGACTGCTTCCTTTGCCCATTAAGAACCTGCTCGCCTCATCCCTTTCCCTCGATAGCAACTCCTCTCCATCGGGCTCATCTGGTGTACTTTCTCCAACTTCGCCTGTAAACCGTGATCAACTGCTTGCAGACATTATAAACGAGTTCCACGTGAGGAACCAAGTCTCCACTCTGCGAGCTCAGAGCCAACGGCGAATTAGTAGTAGCTTCCCCTCGAAAATCTTCAAATTACTTCAGCATGAGTTTGGAGAAGAATTCTATCAAACATTTGATTGCTGCGGTGGAGGTGGTGGTGGTGGGGAGGATAGTTTAATTTCACCCTGTATGAGCACCAATCTCTGTGTAAATGATTCAACTAGTCTTGCTTGTATTAGTCAGGCTGCTGCTGGCGCAGCAGTTGTGCATGAATGTACAATTCATAAGAGTGAGAGTATGAAAGAGTTTGAAGAGGCTACAAATAGGATTTTGACCAATATTATGCTAAGAAATAAACAGAAAGCTAGCGCTTGCCAACCCAACTCTGAATCTCCTAGTAGCACTGCCACTATGAGCTCTCAATTGCTTCAGGATGATTCCAAAAAAACTAGTGCGGATTTTCTGGAGGTGCCCATGAGAAAGAAAAAGGCTAACCTCAGCAGGGATCCACGCAGTCCTAAAAGTACTAAAAAGTCTTAGACAACAACAGTAAAAATATTTCTTCGATTTTTGTACATATAATGAAGTAATTTACTTTAAAAACGGATCTTGTTAACGTTAACTAGACTGTAATTTTCAGTGTATTACTAAGACTCATCTTTTTTGATATGGTATGCTTGCTACTGCGCACATACATATACGTACATAACATATACGTAACAATATTAAACTTCTCATTTGTTATTAAGTCCTTTACTTATATATATAACAAATTACAAGCAATTAATGAGTTAGAGTAAGATAGTTTCGTAATTTTCAAAAGGTCACACAAACTAACTTCTTCGAGGAGGGCTAATTAAGTTACTTTTGGCAGAAAAGTGAGAGTCAATAGAAAAGGGCCCAGTCTTTTTTCTTGGGACTTCAGTGGATCCGGGAATGGACCTTATATACCACCAACCACCGCACACGTTACTTTCAAAGAAAAGAGAATAAACCTGCCTTTTGCCTGGCTTCCTTTGCTTTCCTCTACTTTCACTTTTTCAGTGTTGCCACTACGCGAAAAAAGAGAGAGAAAACTCATCTCCTTCTATAGTCGTTTGAGTCTTCAGCATTCACAACGAAGACTTCACTTTCACATGTGCTTTTCTTCTTGAGAGAAAATTCTATTCTCCAAATTCAATTTAAAGAAAAACATTACGAAGCGAGGGTCGTCTGCCTAAATTGTCAGTCCGTGCCATTGTTTGAACCAGGTATCTCTCATCTCATCTGACTTCTTTTCTCTATCAAAACATTTCATTTATACTTTATACGATATAACATGTTGGGCCTTGATGGAAAAGTTTCCCACTTTTTTGATTGCGTGCGATATGTAAATGTACCAAGTGCGGATTGCAAAAAATACAGCGAATATATAAACTAGTTACTAATTAATCCTTTTCCAAGTCACACAGGATGTTGCACGACTGCGGTAAAAAATTTAATATGTTACACGTTTGAAACTAGCTTCCTTTACACATTTTTCACTTCCATATTTCATACAAGAATATTATATCAATTACCGGTTTCTCTTTTTGTAATGGTTTGTTTTGATTGATGAGTGGGAAGTAGGTAGGTGTTCTGTAATTTGACGAGTCTGCAACGACATTTTAACCGCGAATTTACTATATTTTGACGAATTCGCTTTTGTCTGTTGACCAATTTATTTTTGTGTTTTGTTCGAACGATGAAAAAATTATTTAAAAAATCATATATATCTGCCTATTCCGACTTCCAACTTTAGAAGTCTCTAATGTGGCATAAAAGCAGCATTGCTTTTTAAGTAAATGAATTGCGCTAAAACATATATGAACATTTTTTACAAACATATTCCCAAATATGGTAAAGGAGAAGAGGGGAAACAGTATTTCGAATGGCATTTACTTGCCCAAAACATACATTTTCGTATGAAAATTTTCGTCAACGATCTTCAAGCGAACAGCAAACAGCATCAGCAAATTGAAATTTATCACATGTCATGCTTCGTTACGTCATATACACACATTCTCAAGAACTATGTTGCTGCATCCGTCTTGCTTTATTGAATTTTCCCACACTTCGTGGCAGGTTAGCGAAGGAAGGAGTGTCTCTAATGGCATGAGAATAGTTTTAGATGGCATTTGTATATATGCGTATAGATATAATCACTTATCAGGACCGTTTCAGTAAAGCCAGAAACCTGGTTACTACAACCCTTTTTAAATGAAATGTTGGTGAAAATGAAACTTGCCAGCCTTTAACAGTTACATATATAATTTTGTGTTTCAGCATTGGGGGAGAGGCAGATGAGATGAGATGAGCCTGCAATATATTTTCCATTAACAAGTGTTTCCTTTTTACTCTCAAATCCGATATCAACTCTCTGTGCATTTGTTCACATGACGCGTTGAAAAGAATGATTTTGTGGGAAAAGAGACAACTTTCCAAGCCTAAAATTTTCATTTCTCTGCTGCATATTCATCCACTTTTTTCTCTCACTCTTTGAAACTGGATATCTGCTAAATCCAATATATGCGCAGTCCAGATGGAAAACTTTCTCTCCGCACTACTTTGCAATCGAGTATCTAATCATTCTTGTTGACACATTTCTTTTCTCTCTTCTCGTAGAATCCTCATTTCTCATTTACCACTTTTCTGTAAAGAATTTACAAAATGCTAAGACGGTAATATTAATACATGTAACACGTTTTTTAAAATAAATCTCTGCTGATGCTATTTGCTACTGTGAAGATTGGTTAAAAAGTTTTTCCTTTGCGTGGGGTTTGAAAAAAAATCCCTTGTGGGAATGGGATGTTACATTGAGATAATATATGAGTATTAAAGTAATGGCCAAGTTTGCTCTCTTCTCCTGAGAATACTTTCTCTCGTTTTTACTTGCTATGCCTTCAATGAAAAAGTTTGGTGGAAAAAACGAGAGAGAATTTTCCTCTCCTTGTTCAACGCTTACACTGTACTTATTTCTTGTGGTTTCTCTTAGCTTTCTCTAGAGGTAATATACTAATCGAAGAATGCCACTTTGCTTTTTATTTCCTGCAAGGAAAAAGAGCTCCAACTGCTACGGTTCTCGGATCTCTCCCTTCCTGCGGTTTATTCCAATTTTCTTGTCTTTTCAAGTGTTATGAAGGAATCTTGCAGTCGTTCACAGTCAACCATTTTTGCCTCTGTTCAGCTTGTGAATATTCATATTTAATTTTCGTGAGGGACTCGACCGCTCCTTTCTTTGTACAAAAAACTTAGGTAATACGAAGCATGCCAGCTCACTAAACTCTTCGTTCCAAAAAATCCTCATTTCGTACATTCCTTAACTGAGCTCCAGATACATTTGAATTTGATATTTTTCTAGAATTGCTTACAAATCTTTGCGTCAACGTACAGCATCGTTCAGCTAGAAATGTGTATGCATGGGAAAACATTTTAAGTACTTTGGTGCGAAAGATCCTTTTCAAAATTTCCATAATCCAGAGAGATGCAGAGTGGTTGGGAACCCAAGCTAACATGGTAATAAACGGCGATAAATCACTGTCGCATAAATTAACACTTCCTCCCTCATCAGTGCAATGGAATAAGCTCAGTTTTGGATTTCAGCTGAAACGATCCTTTCCCTGAACTCACCCAACAGACATCTAACAGCATTTACCCAATGGACCCTTTGTAGTTTTCTAGTGTCTGCGAGAAGCAAAATTTTCCACTCTTTCAAAACCGTGATCATCTTGATATTGATAAGTGCGTATATATATACGGAGGCTCAAGCCTCTTCTCTACTCTCACGGAATGAGCTGCCGCATGTTGGTGCATACAATAGAGAAACCAGATAGTGAAGCGAGAATATATGTTCTTGTGCCCTTCCATTTTCCTGCCAAACAATTTATCAAGATAATTCTGAACTTAATGGTTGATTGCTTGTTTGCTATTCGTATTCACATGAATAACATTGATTACTTGCCCACTTACCACCTACAACCCTTCTTTGCAGAGAGAAATATGCACACACAGCTATACCCTGTTAATTTTCCAGGGCTTGAGGAGAACCTAGATTTACTTTCAATTTTAAAACTGAAACAAACTCCAAGCATCATCTTCATAATCACTTTAGAAGTTTTGGTTGCTCACGCTCACACGTTCAAACTACAGAATGAAAAATATGTCTTCCTTGGCCCTGATTTTACTTATTGGAGCAATGGTAATTGCAAAAGTGCTTTTCATCGTAAATCCTAACGGGTACAGCACTTTTTACACAAGCAACGCACAATGTTCTTGAGATTCAGGATCAGCAGCCTTTTCGACATAAGCTGACATGAGCAGGGAGAGTTTAATATGACAAAGGATATATAATTTATTAGTTGAAGGAACATCTAATCTTTTACAAGATTTTCATTGTACGTAAGCAGGGAAATGTTTTAAATTTAGTCTAGGTGTAAAGCCAACTTTCATATTGTGTTTATGCCTTTATATTATACAAAGTTACCACATTAAAGTGCATGGTTGTTGAGTCAGAACCACATTGTCCGATCGAGGATTAGATATCGTTACAAGACAAGACTTATTTAGTGCTAAGGTGCACCACTGCATACGTGTGAAGATATATACCATTTATAAACATACAAAGTGCATCTCTGCTGATAAGAGCATTGCGAGGGCTTACAGACGACCACGACTTAAATGGAGGAAGGTAAGTAGTAATTCTGGGAGAGTGAGAAATAGATAGTCCCGAAGTAAAGCATTACCTACCAGGACCCTGGAGGTTTCCAGTTGGCCCATAAATTTTATTCCCTGGCTCAAAGCCCACTTTAGTATAGGCTGAGGAGAGAAGGTAGTTAAACAAAAAGGTGAAGCAGAAAGGAGGATAGAAAAAGAGAGGATGAAATCACCAGACGTGGGGGTGTCAGGGCTGAAATTACTTTTAGGAAATTATAGAGAGAATCTTCTTCCTTTTCTCTCTTCACCGAGTGGATTCTCTGTGCTGCAGTTCAGCACTATGAGGTACTCACGGCGCGCTTAAGTAATGCTCGTTGAAGAAGCACGGAAAGATTGCTCACACTTGATATAAACACGGAATATTACACATTATTATATACGGAACATACTATCTCCTATTATAGAAAATAGAAAATCTCTGGCTATTGAACACAAAGGCTACTTGGTTGAGTGTGCTTGCTCTTGTCGCTACTAATGCAACCACAAGCTCCAAAACACTTATCATCATTCTTAGTCCAAGTTTCACTTGCTGTGCTGACATGCATACTTTCTTTCCAGAATAATATACAGCTTGTCATTGACCGTGTGATTTCCAAAGGTTCTCCTCTCCTCCACACCCGACTTTTTTTGCTAATGGAAATGCTTGAAATGGTATTTTTCTCGCTCTCTTGTCCTTTCCCTTCCATTTGATGGTAATGCTTTATGTTCACTTGGACAAGTAAGACTTTTGTGATGTAATGGTACAAGACAAAGAAACTTTACTTTGGTTAGCTTTCCTTGTGAGCTTTTTTTTGTGTCACATGTCTTGGAAAATAATGAATCTAACCATGAGTGCTGACAATGGAATGGTGCGCTGGTCGTTGAGTTGTCGCTGGATAAAAGCCTTGTTTCTCCAATTGTAGTATTTTTTCGCTTAATAAATGGCTCGACGCTGTATTTTTTGCTGCACCCGATTGAATACTAAAAGTAAAGCTTGTTGGTTTTCGTTAATTTTGTGTCCGTTTACTGCCAGAGTAGTTTTCGTGTGTCTAAAGCTTACACTAGTTGACTCTTTTGAAATTAATAATAAATTAGAACATCCACAAACATCTTTATATGGTACTCTAAATGCCCAATTTCATCAAAATTCGATTCCAAGTTTGTTATATTAATTCCTTGTATTAATACGGCCAATTAATTGTTTTTCTCAGGAACAAGTGGAACGGATATGTGAGGCTACATGGCAAAATAAACTTCGAGACGACGACGACGACGCGCTGCACTCTGAACCGTCAACGAGATTTGCGAATCTTTTATTATCCTTTATTTTCCGGATTCGTCACTTCTATCCTAGCTTACAGATAAATTAAATGTAAATGTTAAAAAAATACTTAGGAGCTATTTGCACGACTTCGTTGTGCGCGTTTAGGCTTTTACTAGTCATTATATGCGTCCTTAAGAAATCTAGGGGTTTCGCTCAGGCACGTGTGCATTCACATTTGGCAAGTTGAGATACACAAACCTTTTCATTTCCGTTCTGCAAAGCGTTCTCGAACTCAACCATGTTCCGGACCGTGCTTACCTTCCCTGCCGTGTGGATTCAGATTAAAAAAGTGAGTTTTACGGAAAGTGTCGATCTGTGCCCACGAGAAGTCGCAGTGGAACAATATATTGCTGTGTATAATATGTGCTATGCCTGCCAAGTGTGGGCATGATGCTGGTCTGGGGTGAAATGAAAAGCTCACAAAATCTTTAGAACAAAAACTCCTTAAAATTGCTCATAGATTTCTTCTATAAAAATATGCATAAAAGTAACTTAACATAGCGATCGCAACGGTTAACCAATGTCTATACTCATTTAACATTATTTATCAAGAACGATTGTACTTATGATTGAATGGATATTATCGAAATTGTAAACATGTTTGAGTGAAACTGGGTTGTTTTTCCAAGTTATGGAAGTCTAGGGTAGCATGGGTAAATGCAGAAAGTATATGAGACACAGCTACAGGGACCGTCATCACAATATGCTCGCGTATTAACTGTCTCAATTTCTTGGAATTGGGAGTGAGGGAGAGTATTTCTCAGATTCAGGCCATCGAACGGTTATTATTAATAATGTGTAATGTAATAAAAGCATAATTAATTCATTGGGAAGACATGCCCGGTAATTAAAACAATACTACAACTTAAATCCATTTATGAATCATAAATTGTTTAAAAATGTGAAACCGATTGTTTTGCCAAATACAAGAAACATGTAAGAATTAAATAATAAATAAAGTAGACCGAAACAAATGTTGTTACTGCTTTCTTTTGTATTTATTTCAGTAAGCACCCGGGAGAGGTTATATTGGTAAAAGTTTCATATATAGTTTCATCATTACACATGTTGCGAGATCTGCATAGTCAGTCATTCCACAACGGAATCCCCTCAGATAGTTATTGAAATCTTTAGTATTTGTCACGTAACTTAAAAAATACTTACAGCCTGAAACATTCGACAATATCGAATAGGATTCAAACAGTATTCATACTTGGACACGGAGTGGGATGTAAGGAACAAGCTCTCCGCCAACTTCACGGTCAATTTGAACTCCACGACATCTCAACAAGCGCAAGCTGTACTCTGTGACGAGGTGACAACTCATTACGTAAATCGCCCGAAGGTTCGAACAGTATTCGGCCACCATTCTGCACAGTAAACATTAAAACATTTGAGAAATTCAATACACACGCAAAAGCGTCTCTTTTATACTTATATTTACACTCCAACATCCATGAACATGCTTTAAAATACGACGTACTTCACACCCTTATCCGTTGTATTTGAACAACCTCTGATATCCAAAACTTGAAGTGCAGAACAACTCTTGGCTAGGACCAGTAGCGTTGTATCATTTACTGCTTGAAGATTGGCAATGCGAAGCTCCTTCATTCTACACAAATATGAAATTATGGAAAGTAATTTATTTGAGAATGTGATTTACAAATGAGCTTGTAACATCCGAAATTGGGCTCGTATTTTGCTAACTTGTAAAATTTGTGAACCAAGGGGAGTAGCTGTTGATTGCTTATCGAAGAACATGATGATAAATCTATAGCTTCAAGGGAATTTAGATGCTGAATCAGGGTTTCTACTGCTCCGTGTGATAGCCAGTTGCAGTCTCCAAGAATGAGTGTTTTGAGTTGCTGAAATCGATTGAGGACAGAGATATATAGTTTACGAAGCAGTAGAGATGTACAACTACAAACTCTTGTCAGCGTGTGATTTCTCTTCTCAATTTCGCTTCCCTACCACATACGCATTTTTTGCCACAGGAAAAGAACGCCTAGTGGTGTACTTAAGCATGGTTTATGTATACAAATTGATCTATTACAGCTATATTCATTTCTTCATGGTACACCTCTGGCGTATGCAGATAGAACTTTTACCTTACAGTTGACAGCCATCGTTAGAAGACAGCCACCACAAATGGATGTACATTGCGTTAAGTCGACACACGTAAGCAGCCTATTCTTCTTAAATATACGTGATAGATCGTTGTCTGTGACCCAGCGAGCGTTTTTTACAATCAACTTCCTCAAATTTGCACATTCCAAGCTTAGTATCTGAAATTTAGTGAAAGCATTTATACATGTATTATATTCATAACATTTATACATATATCGAAGAACAATTTTATCTGGACAAAAAGCATTTTCACAACGCAATAGATTTACTCTCCCACACTGGATCGGACGTTAACAACAGAGCTATATATAACCGTTGGTAAAATTGGCTGTATGCTAAATTGCAAATTTGTGGGTCTGTATAATATCTAGTCTAAAATTCAATATTATTCCGTAGGTTCTGGGATGTTGTAGAGGTACTTGGGGGTTTCGTCGAAGAATTGTGATTCAATAATATGCAAACCAGCCTATTTCAGTAATCCTCAAAGAAATGGCAGTTCTCAAAGAAGCTTACAAACTAAACCCATTGCCAGCCTTCTCATGCATATAAATGAGATACGGCTCATATGCTGGTTTTTTACTGATTGATGCAAGCTGGGGGACAGCTGAATCTTTTCCTTTCACTGATTTTTGATAAAATCGTGTTCCAAACTGTACCATCACAATTCACTGCTACTTCTCGAGCCCACGAATTTCACTCAACTAAAATTCAACATAAATGTTCAACATAGGCACATAAATGTGACGTGGTAAATGCAAGGGATGAGTATAGTTGAACGTCTTTTTGGCCTGTGGTCGGCTGTACGAGCTCAACCAATCGGCAATCGGACGCAAGAAACGCTATGACATGCGACTTTATAACAAATATATAAATTATACGGACTTGTGGGTGGAGAAGTCTATAGAACGACATGCGTTCGTTGCACATGAGTTAGAATTCAAAATTAAGTCTTGTAAGCAATTCCACATATAGTCTGCTTGCTAATGTGCACAAGATGGCGAAGAGAAACTCATTCAAGGATATTCATCTGTGATGCTCAAGACAGCATAACAATGCATAACTCTAAGAAGGAAAATGCATGACGCTGTTGATTCGTCAAGCGATGTCTTCTTCTATGACACATGGTTCGTTTCACGTCAATCGATATGAGCTATTATGGTGGGAGCTTTCAAGGCAAATCAGATCCATTTTGAACATTATAATGGCGTTTATTAACATGGCCCAAAAATGCACACGACAGCACTCGGAACTTCGCTGTCTGCAGTTGCCTAAAAGCGTTAAATTTTGATGCAAAACGTATGGAGGGGGAAATGTATTTGTCTAAAAAATCTTGTGGAAACAAATTACAGTAACGTTACGTCTCACATAATCTTCTCAAGACTGGAAATGCTTATATTTTTGGTCGCAGCAACTCAAACTCAGAGCTACTTTCAGTTCCACAATTCTTTATGTACGTACAACTGAGATAAATATAAAGATGCAAACCTCACACATTTCAACCTCAACGATATTTTTCGCTTTTGCTAGCAGTAAAAATCTGGCAGTAAAACTGTTTTGAGTAAAATATAACTTCGAATTCAGTATTAACTTTCCGCCACAAGAGGAAGCTATATACATGTATGAAATGATGAGTTGAAGACGCCTACATAAATCGTAAAATGAAAGGCTTTGATTTCCACATGAAGCAGGTTTCCTCCTAATTTCTCCACTACCACCGAATTTACTCCTACCCATGTGCTCAAATGGGCAAAGAAATCTGTTTTTAGAAACAGCAAAGCTGAGAGCTGCCCAGTAAAAAGCGTACTCCAACCATCAGATCCATTATAGCTCGTGTCAAGGAAGCACTACTAATTTTGAAGACCCCAATATCCTCCTCAAATATAGCTCACCATCCTTGGACAACATTGTGGTTTGACGAGAGAAGCGAGTGAAAGGTAAGTTCGTATGCATTATATTAGAACGATTGTCTCCGAATCTGTCTATATTATTAACTAATCATTTCTTCGAGGTAGTATTGTTCAACATGTCGTCCGAAACAAATTCAAAAACCAGCGAGACCAAAAGTTTGTTGGTCACCTTTGGCATCCTGGCGTTCCTACTCTTCGTCCTCTACCTGATGTACACAGGAATCGCTAACTAGTATTTATGAGATCGGTTTGGTGCTCACATTTTTGAGGTAACACTTACAATGGTGCCCGATATCACTAGGCTCAAATTACATGTTCTAATTTTTCAGAATTACTTTGTTGTGAACTTGATACAGGTATCATGGAAAATGTGCTATCTAGTGAAGTTGCGAAAGTATTCGATATGACTATTTTGAATATATCAATATATATGATACATGTACGTAAGTATCCTTACAGATAATTACTACTCCCTGCATACTTACATTCGTGTATGATGTTTGCCACGTACATACATTGGTTAAGCAGTGTACGATTGGGTTACAGAAAATAAAACTGAGTAGATTTCGAGATTCGGTTTACTATTTCAGCGTACATGCAAAGGAGTAATGACTTTTTGACATTGGGTTGTACTTCAAAAATTCTGATTTGATGGATGCGCAAAAAAACTCCTGGTGCAATTAACTCGCTCATCTGCACAACACAACTTGCAAGTGTACAGTGACCAAAAACACCAATGCTCTTTAGTTTAAAAGGACAAACATAACATCATAAATCATCCAACTTCATCCTCGACGAAAACTCTTTTAAGAGCCTATGCTTTGAACCATTTTTGTGCATTACACGATTCTAACAATGGATCTTTTCTGTTTCACCAAATCTTACACGTGACTTATGGTAATCTCTTGTCCTGAGTCGGACAAGTGAATTAATCGTGATGGTACAACCCCGCAACAATAAGACACATCGCCACCAATGTAATTTCACACGGGTGCAGTGCAACCCTAACTACACTTTTTTATACTCCCCTTCTCCAGACCACATTCTATCATTCTCATCCTCGCCCGTTTTACATAAATTCATTGAAATGTTTCAGATGGGTCTGTGCGTTGGGCATATAGATATATATTTTATGCATTGGCATACATAAAATTGTTCTCCAGCATCGAATGCAAATCGCATATTATCACGGGAGTAGGTTAGGGTTTCCATTTTCCCGAAACTGATTGATAGCAATGATAGCACACGACAATGCCATAATGTACGTCGCCCCACGTATCCTGAGTATTGCACTTGTTTAATATTTCGACGTATATATATCCGTCGAGGTGAATTTTTATAACTTTGCTCGCAATATACCGTCACGTACGAGTCATACACGTACATGCATCCCGGGTATATAGAGTAGAGATTATTGCATAAACGTACCAGAAGCAAAATATCTTTTGGAGTTCTACAGGGAACACTGGGAACAGTGTATGGATGAACGAAATGCTTCGAATATTTTCCCATTTCCAATCCGAACTAACAAGCGTTGCTTGCTATTTTCATTTCCCTTGTCTCCTTTTTATCAGCATGTGACAGGGTGATTTATTACACTTGGACGGAAACTTTACCATCGCCTTTCTACTAGTGTGCTTCTTTTCTTCGGTGAATGTTGGACTTGGACCATTATTACATCATGAACAATATGGATTGTTGAGCAAGGTTATGCCAAGCAAGATTTCATTATATCTGGTCTGGTGGTTGTGGTACAAGCGAATGAATTGAGAGCAGGGGTGTATAGCACACACATAACGGGGCGGCTCACTTAACTAATTCCGGAAGAGGGCTCACTATATACCCAAACTCTTTATGTTGGAAATGAAAACCAAATGAACTGCACAAGGTCGCACATTTTCATGGAATAATTTATCAATTAAAAGCGGATTTTTTAGTAGTTTAGGTGAAGAGGTTGCCGGCCATACCTTGAAAGCTTCGTTTGAGAATTGGAATGCGACAGCAGACAAGTCGATATTTTTCACTTGTTGGAAGTATGCATCCACCAATTGTTTATATTGCCAGGACGTATATCGAAGACGGAACAAGTCTTGCCAGTCCAAGTGTGGTAGAATGTGACTGAAATTATTAAATGGGAATAATATTATAATGTTACTAGCAATCAATCAATTGCAATTGCATCCCAAAGGTATACCTTTCTGGCAGGGTTGCGAAGGTGGGAAATAGTGGTATTGGGAAATACCGGTAATTCCCGGGAAATAGGGAAATGGACACC
>JAQFZW010000336.1:0-70064 GCA_034687055.1 Heteromurus nitidus
GATTTAATATTCATGAGAAAGTTTTGGTAAATTTGTAGTTTGGTGAAATGGATGGGTTGGTGAATTTGTTTTTTGGTAAGTTCGGCGAATTTGGCAAATAATCGTTTGGCGAATCTCATGTTGGTGACGAATCGCGTTGTAAAGAGTCTTTTGGTGAAGAGTCATGGAAGCAAGGAACTAGTTAACCAACCCCCGGTGTGGTACGGATGGACCTTAAGGCATTAGTGCCCTTCGGGCAGGTTTAGCCGGCATTCAACCAAAACGGTGACAATGTCTATCTCTATACTAAGCAGTTGACTTAAGCTTCAAGGATGAAAAAAAGAAGTCCCACAATCGTCAGACGTACTGTCATATTATATTTGTTGTTTTATTCGTAAATAAGGTACTTGCATATATGTTTGTTCATTGCTGAGAAAGCATCGTACAAGCCCTGAAAATCGCTTCATCCAAACTTTCATTTATAACAAAGTTAATAAAATAAGTATACGTTATGCAGTTTAGATCATCAGCATCAACACCACCGCATTCGAATATAAATCAAATCAGCAATCGAAAAGCATATGTTGTGAATAATTAAAATGAAGGAGGATTCCAGAAGGGGAATGCATACGAGATACCCTTGCATGTCGATACTTTTAGACCAACGGAAATGTGAAACACATGAACGCAGAGGAATTTTTGAGTGCACTCACTCCTTCCTCTCGATTTTCTTATCCATTTCGCAACTCCTATCATCTGCTGAAACGGAGTATCATTATTATTATTCCTGTCTGTGTGTCAGTATACATGTATACTTCAGCTGTCTTTCGGCTTTATAAATATTGTTATCTGTTTGGCAAATCAATTCTCATAAATTATTTAGATCCGTTTGTGTAATTATAGTTTCACTGTAAATCATCATAATTACTACTTTGGGTGATGTAGTCAAACCTCCTCTATAATATTCGGCAGAGGAACGTTTCACTGGAAAATCAAGTCCACCCAAGTAACTAACCGAAGTCTATCAGTCATTCACCATTTCTTCGTAATGCTGCCATTTTTCTCTTTATCCCATTCCTGTTCCACCATTTTACTTCTTTGTTTGGGCCATGCATCAACGTCAAAAGTGCGGTAGAAATAGCTCCGAGCCAAATCGCACAAAATTGAGCGCAGATATACAGGCAATAATAAAAGCATTTATACTTTTAGTTGAATATTATGTTGTTGTACAGTCAGGAGAGTGGTTATTTAGGAATGGAGTATTGAATAATGAAAGCTGTAATCGCTTCTAATTACATGGTCCTCCACCTGTGAACTGCAAAGCAGGGACAAAGCACAACTTTATCAAGAAAGCATTTCACTCTCAACTAAATTGCTCATAAAATGCGCTTTGCTGCGCTCAGCAAACTTGATGAGAATCAATACAATTAATTCAAACACAAACATTGTGTATTTACCTTCATTTTCCCTTTCTACTCAATTCTCGAGAATGGAAATGAATTGTGCAAAGTTTACGACTCCTCATTAAAATTGCATTCACCGTCCCCCCAACTATAAAGTTATTGCAATGCAACACCTGAAAATTTTCAACAACATTTTGACGATATAATTAATAAGTCTTATCTATTCAAATGTGGCGGAAATTGGTCTCCCAAGATCTGTTGTTTTTAATTTGGACGAAGTGAGAGAGAGAGAACAAAATATATGTTTTGATATGCAAGAAAAGTAGGAAAAGTTCATGAGGAGTTTACTCTTGTAAATGCAAATTAAAAATGGATATAGCACGACGAGGAGAAGTATAAAAGGTCGAGAGAGGTATCGAGCATATTACGAAAGGAACTTTCTCATACATCTTGAAGGGTTGCTGGCTGTCATAAACATCTGTGCTCAACTTGGTCGAATAAATCATTAAATTTTAATCAGTTTTAATTACGGGTCTTGGAGCCTTGTTGAGCCGGCTGATGCTGGTTCCGTGGTGGTTCTTTCTTGCTTTGTTCTGTGTCGAGGAGGCCTAGGAGAGAGAGTCTTCGTGTTTTTCTGTGCAGTTTGCTATATTATGTGACGTGTGTGCTTTACTCCAGCAGCCCCTCTACCACAAGCATCTTATTCATGACTATGCTACATGCTTTTGGGAAGGGAAGAAGACGCATTTCCTGCAGGTGAACTAGGGAAGCTGGATGAACTATTCTGGATGCTAGAAAATATGAAGGATGTGGGCATTTTGAAGTAAAGAATAATACATCTTCCGTTGAAACACTTCAAAGTCATATTGCATACGTTGTTTCTAGATTAACACGCTCTGAGCCTTTTCTCCCTAAACTCCCCAGCATTTATGTACGGATTTTTAAATGAATTGCTTTGAACGTGGCCGGTGAATAGGCAGAATTATTTTTGCCATAACCGAGTAAGGTAAAAAAAAATACAATGTGAAAATTGGTGTTTTCACATGTCGTTTATACAAACACACGTTAAGCCAAAAAAGGTTCTGACTATTACGTTACACCTCTATTCTCTATGTTTAATATGCCTATTCATCGAGTACCTCCGCGAAAAGTGTGTGTTTACTATATATGTGCATGTGCACAAACAAAAACTCGTCAGTAGTGCCGAACCTATTGTGTGATGTATCTTCGTCAGCGAGTCAAAAAGCAAAGTCTTCTTCTCAACCAGCATACACATGTGCCAAGACAATCCAAGCCCTATATTATTACAATGCACAAGTTGCTCGGTATATGAGAGCAGAGTTTACCTGCAGGTCCTCTTTTCTTGATGAAATTATTCTATTCTAATCCTCTTTTTTAATCAAGCACCAACTCTATTAAATAATGAACCGTTTAATCAGTCAAATTTATAAATTTTTGAGAGCTTTAATTAAGCCTTAATTTTCACAAAGGGTTTAAGCGATTGCGAATTATATGACTCTTCTTACACCCCGTGTGTGCCGCTCTCTCCTTTTCCCCTTCTTATATCTATGAATTACATATATATTAAATTCCACCCAATATCATCAACGCTCTCACGTCAGATGAGGAAAAAAATGTTGCACAAATTATAAAAGGGCCTTAATCCGTAGTGTAATATTATTATCGGAGTATGCCACGCATGAAGAAATTGTTTGGTTCGAGAGGAAGGAAGACTGGATTAATAAGTGTATGCACACATGATGTGAAATATAGTTTAATACGAAGGCTGACGTGAGTAGGAAGAAATTGCGGTTGAGCTTGAAATAATCTGATTTTCGTCATTGTTGATATTTGCATTGAGAGTTTCTCTGTGTCGATGAGCTTCGACTTTAAACGTAAGCCGTTGTTCCTTCTCCCAATATCGTAATCAGTGGAGCTCCGTTCATATGCCTGTGCTGGTGCTACAGTCAGTATGCAGCAGCGCACAGACACAGATAGATTACGATTGCGATAGGTAGATGGGCAATGGGCACAATGAGTGTAGAGCCAAGAGGCTTTAATTATGTCAACTCATTACAGGTTAATTAAGGTGGTAGTGGTTACACGATGGTGTGCTATAGGGTCAGTTTTCCCTATTAACGATTTTTTACCGGCGTAGCAAAAAGCTTCTCTCTCTGATATCATATGAGCCTAGATTTTCCCTCATGTGGTGGTGGATGAACACAATTTATATGAAATTAAATGTATGTATATTCGGTTTGACTATGAGAGCAGTGCACATTGCTAAACGAAGAGTTGCTAACTAAGTTTCTTTGTGCCTTTTGGATTATTATATGAGTGTAAATATGACGCTATTAAACTTGAATGCATATACATAATTTTCATATTATTCACCACCAGAATTTATTCGTGATTGCAGGCCATTTTTGAAGGGAAAACCACCAAGTGAGAGAGTATATATGTATGCAATGCACTTAATACTGTGTATCTCTATGAACCGTTCTATATTTGTATATTGCATGTCGAGGAATATTATACGAGGAAGTGCATCATCATATACATATAGACATATGTGATTCCGAGACAAGCACACAACGTGCAGTCAGTCAGTTGTTGGCATCCTAGATGACTTTAATTAAGTTTGATCCAGGTAGGCTTGATTTGATTGGCTTTGGTTATCTTGATTAAATTGGATGGAGCTCATCAACATCACGATGATGATGCTATCGGGCTCTCGATGCATATGGTTACCGCCCGGAATTTCGGTCAAGCTTCGCCTGCCTTCATTTTCTCCCCTAATGCCTTCACAATGGTGATAGTAGAAAGGGCTACAATGGGAAACGAGTGTGCACTTGGTTTGAGCTTTAATTTAAGAATTTGTGTGTGTAGCCATCAACTCCGTTTCGGTTGTTTGGCGGACAGAAAGGCAGAGAGAGAACGAGAGAGGGTATATTTCCATTGCATTCTAATAACGTGTGTACATGTACCTACATACAAAAACGGTATAAAAATGTGTCCATACCCATTCGTGTAGCAGAGGGAGCAGTAATACTACGAGCATTTTCCTCTCAAATATCTCCCCTCTCCGTTCGCCGACAGCAACAAGAGAGGAGAGAGAGAGGAGCAGACACTACACCAGAGCACACACACAACATATCGAAACGAAAAGCTCCAAGTGTGGTGGTGGTGGTGATGATGATCAGCGGTACTCGCACCTTCATCAGTCGTGTATTGCATGTGGCACATGAAAGTTCCTTCTTCCCTTGCGCTCCTTCCACTCTCTCACAAATTTCCAACGTTTTCTGTTGCGAGCAGAGCATTTCGTGTGGATAACATTCATTTCTTGTGGAATTAGAGACACTCTTCTGCCTCTGCCTGACAATCGAAAATCTATTGCCAGTCTTCAGCCAGATATTGTATTAGAGTGCGACGGCTATATTGCAGCTTAATTGAACAATCATTATCCTCATCAAATTCCTCGATATTCTCCCTTCTCGTTCTGACTTGATGAACATTTTATATTGCCGCCGCGAAAAAGCTGTGTAATTAAGAAAACAAACAAATTGTCGGCAATTAATGTGAAAAATTTCTATAAACAAAAAAAAATACTGTAAAAGGTGCAATGAAGCAATTTGCATGAGAATCCAGTTTTACTCTTGTGTGTTGTTGATAACTGTGAAAATGTCAGCGTCGAAAAAAATTGTGTTTTCAACTCGAAAGAGGAATATAAGTGATTGCAATATCTGATGGAGTGCAATAAGCAATCTAGATATTGTTGAATTTTGTGTATGATTATGTTTACAAAACGTGAGTAAATTAGAGGAACATATCGGAGTCATTACTATACGCGTTCCATTTTGTGCACTTCTTGTGCTCTTAATTAAACTCTAATTACATTTCTAATAATGAGGGTGATCAGTTTTATTATGAAGAGAGTTGAATTGTGCAGCAGCGAGAGTTGAAGCGTTATTACTACTACGCGTTATATATTTGCTTATATTGCCAACAGCAAAAAGTTTACCGCATATGCACATGGTAAACAACACTTCAGTTTGATAGAGACGAGAGCCACTTTGTTTTCCACGTTGCTCACGTCGAATTTCCTCTGTAAATATGGGCAGAGTGAATGAAAGAGTTAATTAAAGCCGGTCTCCAAGAAATATATATTGTGGACATCTGGAGTCTGCACAACACACACTCACACTTTCCCCCGTATTTACTCTCTTTCTATATCGCTGCTTTAGTAGACAGCGGAATGTTGTTTGGTTGACAGCCGGGTGGAAAGAAGGAAAAGTCGGCTTTCTTCGCTCGTGTGGAGTATAGGTATATGCAGCTCTTTGTGTAAAACATAGTGTCGGAGTGAAAATGAAGTTTTGATTTGAAAATATTATTATTATTATTTTATCATCGTAACACACTTTTTTCCTTGAAAGTATATATGACTTCACAAAATATCAAGTGTTTTGTGCTCACTGTGTGAAGTGTCAAGAGTGGAAAAAAAGAAGAACAGCGGCTGCCTGTAATTCCCGTATACTAGTTGTGCAGTGCACACAATCTTCTCTACCATTATTGTTATTACTTTGGAGGAGAGAGCGAGAACTTGGTAAGATTCATGGAAGTGCTTGCTGCCTACGGATTAATAATGAAATCATATTGCTTCTAACTTATTGCCTTGCATCAGGTGTGCTCTATTACCACAGTAAAATTATTTGCCTATGCCATATAAGCTCATGGAAGAGGAAGTGGCTATAGAGAGTTTTTAGTTTTTAAAGAGTTGAACAGAGACCTTATGTCAGCATAAACAGAGAGTGAGTATACATGCATACATACCGCATGGCTCCCATTAAGCCATATTCCATCTGAAAAAGTGTAATATGCGCAAAAAATCATGATCTTCGTTTAGGATATGTTCGCCATGCATTTGTCAACTTCTGTTTGTAAAATTGCCTTTCATTTTTATTTATATTGCTCCCGCCGGCACTAATATAGTTGTTTATCGTACGTGGTGTGCGTGTGTGTACACGTACCACTCTTTTTAGCTCAAACCCTTTCAGCCCTTGTGTCTTGTCATAACTCAACTTATGGAGTTTGTATGTATGTACGCGTCTCCCTCACTTTTCTCCGCTCAACGGAGGAAGAAGGAGAGATGTGACTCTCTGCCTCGTCGTAACTTTCCCCAGAACTGACAATGATGATCCCATAAATTCCTCCCCGGAATAAAAGGGGATATGGTCCTTTGCGAAATTGATTCAATATTTTCCTAATGCACGTCACTCAAGGATTCAAATTTAAGTAATATACTGTTGGTAATTCTACTTATGAGAGGAGACAGTTGGTAAATGCGGTTGTGTGGTCTCTAAAACTTTAAGTAGCACACGGGCTCTCTCTCTGTGACGCACAGAAGAGTGGATCATGGATCAGGAAACGGGGTGTAGCAGTAGCTCTAAAGCATATCACAAACATCATAAATGAAATCTAGAGGAAGAAGGAGATTTGAGCGACGCAGTAGCTGGAAATGGAGTATAGTTATACACATTAAATTCCAGCTGGGGTGGTTGTTTTTTTCGGGAAGGACAGATGCAGATGAAATATGTATGGATTGATTTCAGAGTTGATGGCAAATGAGTTGTTCCTCCGCTTGTCTTTTAACTTTTTTGGACAGGAAAGACATTAGAGTTTCATGGGAAGTATGCCCACATAAATAGTTCACATGTGTGCGCTCAGATGTACGTACGTGTATACCCCTTCATTTTGCGAGAGTGCAGATAAGCACTTTCAAGGATTACTACTACGGTAAATGGAATAAAATGTACGATTGTGATTATTACTCACTTTACTTTTGCTAAAACCGATGGAATTACACTCGAAGCCATAGGACCAATGGGATGGGAGAGAGAGAGAGAGGAGTTGGGACGTGGCGTTGTTGCTTGATGCATGATCCAATCTTCATAAGAAGACGAAACTAATACATTTAGATGTGATGGATAATATGTGATAGTGTGCTCTGCAACGCAATAATAATATGGGGAAAGGAGGAGAGAGAAAAAAGGGAATGAGAGGAGAAGAGGTAGAGGAGGATGATTCTGTTTGATATGGCCATAAATTTTGTGATTGCTCTTAAATTATGAAAGGCAATTCAAGAGATTGACTTCGCCGTAACTTGAGCTGTCCTATAAAACGGGCATAGATACAAGTTGTGAGTATGTATGCATATGTTTTGCCTTCAGTCGGCCCTTTTTTACCTTCAGCTGGCAAGACTTGAGAGAGCAAGAGAGAAAGCGAGCCTGCAACTGTTACTCTCCTTTACAGTGAAGCCCTCTCTCTGAGATATTACCCATTCGAACTCTTTCTCTATACTATTTTACCATGAGTAACTTTGGAATAAGCATGTTTTACTTCCCCATCATGCTCTATCAAATGAGCGAGAGTAAGTCATGTAAACTTTCTCGCAAGGTACCGAACGAAACACAAGAAAGGGTTGCATCACGCGATATACACTGAGCAAGATACATATCGAAAAGTTGTGTATCTGTTACATAAAATACGAGGAATTGTATAAATATATGCGGGCACAAGGAAAAGTTGGAGTAGTCAAGAAGAACATGTATGTGTGTGCTTACGTGAACTACTGGGTTTTCCCTATAAGCACAATATTTTAGATTGGCTGAGTCCAGCAAGCACCCTTCGTAATGTAATGATGGCAGAAGCAGGACACCAAGAAGAAGGGAAAGGCAAAGAAGGCTTTACCACTTACCATTAGCAAAGTGAAACGGAGTAGTAGATGTGTGTAAGTGCGGAGAGAGATACATAGTAGAGCTGGAGAGAGAGAGAGAAGGAGGCAGCAGAAGCCTTCACTTTTATTAAATTACATTAGAAGAATGAGTAAGGAAACCGAGAGTCGCAAGTCAACTTAGACTAGCTGTAATACATTTATAATACCTTTTACCGGCCAGGACACATGCATTACGAACATTAAATGTTAGATTAGAGAAACTACTTACTTTACTTTGGACCATTTCTTGTTTCAGGAGAGAGAGAGAGGAGAAAAAAGTGCAAGTTACATGGAGAATTTTTTAGGGGCATATCAAGTAACGTATAAAATGGGCCGACTCAACCGGAGACATTTCGCTGTACTTTGTGCTTTGTTGTACAGAGTGCGATTCAGTAATACGCTACTTTACTACTACGGCAGAATTTTTTATACTTATTCTATTTTTCTCTGGTGACTTTTATACATATATTGGTCACTGTCCATTTTTTCTCACAACGATACACATTTTATGTAGTTTACGTAGTATTGCATCTTGAGGTTTTCATCTTTTTTTAGGGATCTTAGCAGAATTAATGGCAATAATAAGATGGCTTTCTACACGTATTATCATAGAGGCCGTTTCCTTGTTGGTTTGGTGGCTGCGAGTTTCCGAGTGAAAGTCATCCTCAGGATCACCAAACCTTGTCAAAGTTTTGAGGAGCACAGCTCTTTCATTTAATTCCATTTTCGGCCTCTGATTAAGTTTGACCAAAATTACGCAGGAGACAACTTTGGGAGAGATGATAGGAACAGCTATATATATGCCCTACGACAAAAAAACGAAGAGAAAGAGTGATGCCATTCAAAATGAAAGGAGGCAGACTGATTTCTCTAGACAAGCTGGGGACGCCAAACAAAGTGATGTTATTTTCCTTCTCTTCCACGACCCTTTTCTATCCATATCCATGGGGGAATGGGAGTGTGGTGGAGTGAGTGGCCGTCTAATATCTTGTGGCCCATTATAAACTCTAATTACATTAATGGGTTTGTTTTTACACAAGAAATTGGATTGACTTTTAGTTTTATTATAAAAGTCCTTCAAAATGGCATCACACAGGGAGCGGGAGAAAGGAGAGAGCAGACACACATTCACGACACATTTTGACCGCCTTCATAGTTTTCTCTCGCAACCAAGAAAATACAAACAAACGATTTTGTTTTCTTCTACTCTTCCACTCTGACTCTCTCCTTTCAGAAAAAAGAGGGAAAAGGCAGGGCGACGACGACGGCAACTATTCTCATCTCTCCTCATCTCATCATGTCTACACATTACTTTATGATATTACATATGTACATACTGATTGTGTACTTATCCAGATGAATTCAAGTTCGAACTGTGTTTTTGGGGATGATACGTGAGAGTGCTTTCACTGTTGGCAGGGTATATGGAAAGCGATATGATATGGCTTCTTATATATAGTCGACAAACATATATAACTTTTCGTGTGGGTATGTATTAATCTAAATTCCATCTAACGGATTGGTTTTCTGGTAGATTAAGCCAAAATAAGTAAATTCCATTAGTTTCCCTTTATCTGCTACTACTTCTCTTCTTCTCTGGCTTGCTCTTGAGTGCTCGTGTTTTTGTTGCTGGCACCGTCATTACGATATGATTGCTTTCATCGTCATCATCCCGAGCTTCCTCTTCATCGCCATCATGCATCCTATCCTACATATATTTTTTATCAGGAGCAACACCAGCTTCTCCTACTTTCGCACTCCATGTCATCAGATTGATTAAGGTTTCCCTCCAAACATGTATATATATATTCGTCTCCATATCTGTCACTATATAAGTAGGCTCCACATGCCCACCACTCCAATTTACTTTGCTATGCCCCTTCATCAAAACAATACGCAAAAAGGTTGTGATGCAAAGTGGAATACATTTTCATCCTTGTGCTGCTACTACTACTCTTCCTCCGCATTCAATCCTTATAATGACGATGATGCGCATAGGGATGATGCTCTAAGTGAATTTTTTTTGCAAGAAGGGAAAACTTTGACGGTAGATAGTTAGTTATACTGCTTTTCACTCTCTCATTAAAAGTTTCACTAGCTTTTATCGTTCATCATCATCATTAACAATATTGAGCGTGGTATTTTTCCAGCGTGCCTACGAAAAGTTATAAATATAGTTCCTCTGAAAGCAGGGTCCGTTTTGCACCCACCTCCTCCTCTCTGTTCTGGAAAGTTTGAATAGGGAACGAGAGAGAGAGGAATTGTTTGGGCTGGGCTTTAATCAGGAAAATTAAAATCTAGGGAAAATGCGAGATGCTCTCAGGCACATTCAGCATTATATTGACAGCAACTCTTTCTGGTGACAGTTTACTCAATGCCAACTTATATACATATACTGGGATTTTCTATAAATTACCTAAAAAGCTGCGAACACGCTAAATTACAAATTTGCAAGGAGATATCTCTGTATATTTGTCTGAATACAGTATAAAAAAGCAACACGAGTTCTGCTGATGGTAAGCCAATGCCACTGCCACACACTTGTTTCGCAGCGATTGCCATTAGCGTTATAGAATTGAGTGAGGCATTACATCGCTGGAGGCCGAAGTATAATGTTGATCATTAGTCTCTGATGATGTTGAGAAGTGTGTGCTGCTTGCGTGAATGAAAACTGCAAAAGAGCTTTTCCAAGCTTTATATTATCCTCCTCTCTGTTATTACTAATTTTACCTATCACTAATTGTAAATTAAAGTGAATCGAATTCCCAATTAGCTAATCAAATGAATGTGTGTGTATACATGTACAAAAAGTTGTATAAGAAGAGGCAAGGCTCTTGTTGGGTTTTTTATATCATAACACAGCCGCTCGCTCATCAACAGAGCCGATACGAAACCGCTGCAAACTCAACAAACAGAATAAATGAGCACATGACGAAGAGCATAGCACTGTTTGTTTAGGTAGTTGGTCTCCTTGTGATGACGATGATATGAGAAGGTAAAAGCGAAGCTGTTTCAAACTCCACAGAATCATTAGCCAGCATAACGTATTCCACCGTTTGAACAATGCACATTCTGTTTTGTTTCTCTGGCTCTCCTCCCTTCATTTGCTCATCATCATCTCACTCCTGTCGTCAGTCTTTCTCCGTGTGCGTCTTTCGATAAAAAAGCGATGGGGAAGTTAGGAAATGAGCAGGAGAATCGTAGTGGTGGTGAGGAAGATTGCATGCGGTGCCACATGAGAATATTGTGTGTGCATGAGAAATCAGACTAGTTTAAGGCAATGAGATCTTTGTTCGTTTTTTTGTTTGCCCACAGTAGAAGCTGGTAATTGTCTGGCCACTTCTCGGTGCATTCAAAAAAACACGAATAAATATACGAGAAGAGCACGCTATCCCCTGTTTATCCGTTCCGTAGTTTTTGCTATCGTTGATTTTTTGGGTGAGGCTCTCACACAGACGTCTTATGAGTCTTTGTAGTACAGTTTTCCCTTTATGTATGTATATATTTCGTTATCATTCTCCTGCCTATAGCGGTCTTCTAATTAGCTCCCTGTGAGCTTTCGCTGTTTTAAGCCTTCATGTGGAAAATGGACTCACTCAGTGTGAGTATAAAATCCATCAGCTTTTGTTGTTTAAGCAAATGCTTTTAATCCATTTCTTCTAATATTACTGAGATCCATGCACACACTGTGTGACTCCACGTAGTATTTAGTAGCATCATCATCGTCGTCATCAAAGATGGGGAAAAGTAAGCCAGCCGACGAGAGAGAAACAAAGAGCAAAAATGCAGGATATAAAACGTTGCATTATTGTAAGGCTTTTGGTGGTGGCAGTGGCAGGCTAAGGAATCTTTACAATTAGCAGACGGATATGAAATCGGTGTCTTCTTAACCGTTCTCATCAGTGCACATAGTGCTTATATAATTTTTATGTTGGCAGCCTATAGTCATATGCACACCTAAAAAATCCATTTTGATGCGCTGCTCCATAGCTCCCCTAATGAGCCTATTATTGTTTTCTGTGCATAGTTTCTTCGGTTGCTGATGAGCGCTCTCCATGTTACTTCTTCAGTGTGCATTTCAAAACCATTCATTGAGAATACACATTCAATCTTCTCATCATTATCTTCGTCATCGTGTAATCAGTTTTTTGCGGCACCCTCGAAAGCAGCACACACAGCTCTTCTTATAAGCAAATAATATATAATCGCTAAAGACTTCCCACCCTGAAAACAACTCAGGCTCATCATCTTTTTCAGCTCTATTCATCACTGACCTTCACGTGCTTCGATCGAACTAGTCAGGAAAAAAATCAGTTCATTCACGAATTCTCTCGCAAGGACATATATATTTCTCAAAGGATATCGTAAATTGTAACTTATGTGATTCATCGATTTGAGAAACATAACAAGAAATATTGATATATACAAATCTATATATGTATTTATACATCGATGACGATGCTGCATTCACATTAAACCCGTATTCCAAAGTATAATATCTTTTTGAGAGAGGGAGTCCATAAAATGAATTAAATTTTTTTTTGTCAGTTCACACCAAAGTGTCATGGAGGGGAGCTAAAGATGTGAAACAGAGATATCAGCATTTCTTTTCAAAACTGTAATTAGTATCTACAAGGGGAATTACCATGATTTCTCTTCAATTATTATTACTGGTCGGCTTCTTCTGTGTTTCAGAACACTATGTAGAATTTATTTGGGCGAGCATGAGATGCCGGGGGAGAGGTTGCCGCCTCTTTGCTGTTCCGTCGCTCAGAAGGCGTTTTCCATTTCTTTCCGTCTTGGCAGATACGAGTTGTTCGGGGGAAAGCATGTTATTTTTTCACAATTTGTAACAGGTTCCATCCTATATAAACAACCGAATAGAAGGTACTTTAGATTTAGAGCCTTCCGTCAGATACATTATCCCGTGTCGTGGTCTTTCGCCAAAAGTTCATGTAACGCGGTGTGTTATTGTCATTATCGAACTTGGAGAAATGGCTTAGTGCGAGATTTAGGCACAACGCGAACAAGACAAGGGCAAAGACAAAGTGGACATGAGAATGAATTTGATGTGACATATCATGCGGATCCCCAGATGTTGATGATTTTAAAAACTCTGCCTCATCAAAACTTCAATTTCATGAAACGTGAAATTTCACATTTCCTTGTGCGGACAGGACAGAGAAATTCAACTGAAAGTGAAACTATCTGTAGATACATTGTTAGTTGGTCAATATTGGGAAGAATGGGAACTGAAAGCTTCCCAATTTAAGTGGGCATACTAGAGTGGTCAGTTGCGTATCCAATTGGTGCGTACTACCATGTACCTAGAATATAGTATTACGAGAGGCATTCCATATATTAATGACATTCTTTCGGGATTAATTTCTTTGGGGTTGAATAGAGAGCTCATTAGTGATTTTACAAAAGGGCCAGCCTAATGAACTTCGTTTATTTGATTTAGTTGAAGAGAGAGGGGAAATTACATGATCTGGCTGATGCTTCAGCGACATAGAATGCGTTGATTCATATACAATCCACATCCACTACATGTCCAAGTTGTCAAAAGGCAAACTAGTGGTCGTTGGGCAATCATGGGCAGTCTTTGTATTTTCTCCCATATTATACGGAGCAAAAATATCCGCTTGAAATAGCAGCACGTGTCCATTTAACGTGAAAGCAGTTTATTCAATTCAATCATTCATCATCGATTCATAGATCAGCAGAGAATGTGACCCGACCTAATAAGTTCATTATCGGGAGCAGAAAAACGTTGCTTTAATGACTTTTGTCTTCTTTATGTGCTTTCATTGTTTCTTGCTTTTGATGGCTTAAATTAGATTCCCGATCACACGTTCATAGGTTTACCTTCTTATACCACTTCATTCACTCAAAACATTTTTAATTGGATCACTAATGGCATTATGCTGCAAATAGTATAAAGTAGCATTTTTTCAAATCTCTCTAAATCAATGACTCGCAGATCTCTCAAAAGTATATTCTCTGATGACAAAACATATACCAATTACCAACTCTGACTATTATAAAATAATCAAATGAATAAATGATGAGCATAATACACTCCATTGTCTTATCAGTAATAGCTGAGTACTTGAGAAGCGCGAACCTCATTTCGATTTTTATATAGGATCCTGCTGCTTACCTCTCGGTATACAGTATTCCAACCCCGCACCAAGAAGAGTTCTTTATGTGAGCTAATCAACGTATCATTGAGGGAATTAATTAGCATGTAGATAAATGTTGTATAAATACGTAATGATGCGAGCGGAAATGAAGAGATGTGTTGAGTGGAAGTATAGTGCCATTTTTACAATCTTAATGAGTTATTATATGAGCACTTTTATTGTCTCTTTCAAGCTCGTTAAAATTAGTGGATTATTCCTCGCGGATAGTTGTTGAAACCGCAATTCACTCTGAAGCTATCATCTTTCCCAAGACTCCGACTCTTCTCTCCCACTTTTCCAGAGAACAATCTCTCTCTCTCTCTCTCTCTCTCGCTTGCATGAGAAATTAATCCTTTTGAAAGATAGGAGAGGAAGCAGACGATGCAATAAAAAGTTTTGTTGCTGTGCAGTCCATTAAGATTAGCTGAAAACCACAGGCATGAAACACAACAGCATATTACCTTGCAAAATTTACGTCTTTAGATAGAAATAGAGTCGCCTGAAGCACTTTTTTCAGCTCTGCATTATCCTTTCCCTCTCTCCTCTTTTGTTTAGCTATGTGGCTGTAGCCAGCGACACTATTGAAGTCGTCATGCTATGATGAAATTGAGATAAATTGGATTAAAATTTCAGCTCTCCCATCAAATTCACAACTGCTTAATTGGATGAGTCACTTTCAACTGGATTCTTTTACGTTTTTGTCAGTTCCTCCTTTTGTTTTTGGATGTGTGCTCCTCTTGTTTTCCCTTCGTATGGATATGGCTAGATTGGGTATGACTCCCTCTGTACTCGAGTCTCTCTCCGAATTGCAGTGTGTCCTAATAACACACGTTTTTTTCTTCATTTTTGTATTTACTCACAAAACCAATTTAACGAGCTGATTTCGCGTATCATCCTCCTCCTCCTCGTATCTGTTCCAATGGGGCAATTGTGCTTGATCAAGTGAAGATAATAGATCCTTAAAAATGCTTAGTCCGAATTTATTTGTGGACTTTTTCGTTGAAGGGAACTGGAGAGGAGCCTTTTTCCCTTTTTATTCTTTCGTACTGCCTCCGTGTCCAACAAGATGTATGCATGTTTTGACAGCAATTGTTCTTTCAGAAAATGCCTGTTCCAAACAAATAAATTGCGTTCATGTTTTTACGAGGTTGGATTATTGCTTTGCAAAAATGAATAAGCATACTGTATGGGGTTGTGTGAGAGATGTGATATGCCATAGGATGTAGCATACAGACACCAGTCATCAACTCAAAGAGTAAAATGGGAAATGGATATGACAGATGGTTTATTTGTATGCAAATATGAATGTTCAGACTAATTCTGGCGCACACCACACAAAACACAACATTCATCTGTACCTACCTACATGTGCATCAGTCAGAGTCCTGCTCCTTCCATCTCGCAACATGACAAACAACGTAACAAAGCATGCTAGACTACAAAACATAGAATTCAATGATATTTTGAAGGTAATGCAGACACATACATTCCGAATGAAAGCATTATTAGAAAACGAGAGGAACCCCAGACGCCCAGACAGAACATGTGCATGTACATCACATATATATGTGCTTATTCTATTTCGGCGTGGTGTCAGGGTGGCAAAAGCATCACATCATGCTCGGATCTCCTAATGAAATATTTGCTATGTTTCTGATGGTACTTTGTGAGTTGTGGATAGCTCTCTGCCGTGTATTTTATTATTGTTTTCCTCTTGGCATATAGCGCACTCGGCTCTGATATATTGTTTGTATTAGTGCTGGCAATTAAGTGACGTTGGTCGAGAGAGAGAGGAGAGGGAGAAGTGGTGTGGATAGCAGGCAGTATAAATATATGCATATTTCCATATCATCTCATTCATCTCTTTTATGAACTTTTTCTATTGATGATGTATGTATGTGCACAGCACAAAAACTGTTCTCCATAATATTTGTCTGCAATAAGTTTATATATTTTGATACTTGAGGGAAAGGGAGAAAAGGAGAGAGAGAGAGGAAACAGGTATCAGCTTAATTAAGTGCGGGGATTTTAATTGCCAATTAATTTATAATCCCTCTTGCATATGGGCCATGATACGAGAATGGAATTCAAATGAGTTTTATGTCCTTGGCTTCGCTTCTTATCCCTCGGCTCAGCGCTACAACACAACTCTCTCGAGGTGTGTGTGTGTAACGTGTAACTTGCTAATAATGTTCATGAACGGCGAGCGCATGTGGACGTGTGCATCACAACTCCACTCCGAAAATTGTGTATTGACCGAACCAAGTTTGAAAGCAAATTGCAAAATCATGTTCCATCTTATGAATTAATGTTATCCGCCATTTCCTTTCCCCTTTCATTAAACGACGAGAGAGAGAGAATATGGGAGAATGCTCCCTCAGCTTTTCCATTACTCAGACTCACAGACCCGCAGTACAACAGCAACAGCCTGTATCACCTTCCTCCTGCCGCAGCTTGTGCTCCACTCCACACAGCGATTATATAAAAACGAGCTTCATAAATATTATGAAAATCCCTCCATTGAGCCGAGTTGGCTATTTAATTTAATAACTTTCCTTAATTAATTGCCTCTTGTCACTTTAAAAGTGATTTTGTAGCCCTATTTTTCCCTCGTTGTAGACATATGGGCAGGAAGTACTGACAGAACTATATGTTCTCGTTCTCGGTGAAGGTGTAATATAGTATATCTGTACTCCAACGCATTATAAAACATTTCGTTATAAAAGTATTTGTATGTTATACTTATTTGAAGTATCAGAATGTATATGAGACATTGACAAAAGGTCGTCCATTTCTAAAGACATGAGTTTAGGCGCTTTTACAAGGTGAAAAAGTAGGATAGATTGGGAAGGAAATGAGCATTCCCTATTTATGTAGATTGACTTGGAGGCAATCACCATTAATTGACGAGATGGCTCTAAGAAGTTTCATTTGCAAAATCAAATTTTCTGCGACACAGAGAGGCAATTCGTTTATTTTTTCTTCTGGGAAATACTAGCAAATTAACCTAATGAGCCATTCGTTACTCATTTCCACGAAATTATAGATCCAAGCATTCACCAAAGAGATGTATGGATAGATAGATAGAGAGATATAACCCTAGAGTTGGCTAAATATACGCTCGTAAAAATTAGAGGGAAACTGGATCTAATGAAATCCAGAAATGAAGGAGAAAGATGGGGAGGAAGGGGACACAAATCGAGATTTTATTCGATAGCATCAGCTTGGCTTAACAACCTAATCCAGATCTACCCCTCTCATTACTGACTTAACGAAGCAGTATAATAATAAAATGAAGAAAGAGAGAGAGAGAGAGAAGGAGAGTAGAGAAGCACACACTCACTCTCAGACTCAATCCATGTTCAGCCCCACCAGCTGCTGCCCCTAAAGATCTGATCGTGAATTCTCCTCGTAGCTTTTCTAGGAATCCTGTGAATGTCATATTATGTTTACGACTTCGTTAACATGAGTCGTTTCAGGTGGTGGTTGAAAACTCTCTCGGAAAAGAAGTTATAAATAAATGTGTATCATTATTGAATTAGTATTATCCCTTATTAAGAAATAAAGATAGCGGAGGAGACGATCATGCAATTGATGAGGATCTTAAGAAATTTTAACAACTTGCTCGCATAAAGGCGTGTATGTACAGTCATCTCGTTGAAACCAATTTACTATTTGTCACTAATTATAGCATCGTTTCAATTACAAAATTATATCATTTTATCTCTACTCTACTGGACTAGACTCGAATTTCGTATTTAAAAGTCCACGCAGTCATGTTGATGAGTAACAGCGTTATCTCAATCAACCCTGTTCTAGCATAACATGGCCTAATAAATACGCGCATTGACAGTGTTGACATGTCTGAGAGAAAATTCAACATCCCTTCCCAATAAATTAGTGGGACCAGGAGTCTTCTCCATTTGAGTTGGTAAAATGTAGTGTGAAAGTATATTCTTTCGATCCAAGTCCATCGAACTAATTGGAATTGTGTTTTCAAGTGCTCTGTGTCTGATTACGCAGAGTGAGTCGTCCTGTACAAAAAGAAATCTATATGCGGAAGGTTGTGTTGTGATGTAGTGAATGGGGGAAGAAGCATGATTTTCCTCTTCTCTTATCCACTTTGATGTCTGTTCCAACCTCTACACATATTACATTGCTTCATCAGTGTGATTCTCATTTTCATTAAAATAAGTGAGTTTCCTACTACCCCTACCTCACTTATTATTCTGTTCTCTTTTCCTGAAAAAAAAATCTCGTTTACTCTGAATTTTTTTTCCATTTTCAGGAGCCAATTTATTAAATAACCAATTAGTGTTGTGTAGAACGTAGTAGTTGTTGTGTACTTGAATTAAGCACATATACATTTCTCACTGGAAAAGCATTTCGAGCATAATACTTAATACACAAAACTCATGGAGGAATTCTCTGCATTTTGGAGGCGTATTTTGTATATTAATCTTTTCCCCTGTGCCGTGACTCCATTATCGTTAATATCCTCCGCATGTCATCGTGAAGGCACTTGTTCGCAAACGCGCGTCGAGGATATTACAACAAATGAGAAAGCATTTCATCATGCATTAATTAAGGCTCTTGAAATTCTAATTAGTTACTCCAACATGCTTTTTGACATGTCGAGAGAGAGAGAGAGAAAATACCTACAAACGAGAGAGCATATATATAGAGGAGCTTATGTAAAAAAAATGTGCGTGTATTTTTTCATTTCTCCGTTCGAAGCGAGGAGGGACTTTTCCTTCGAGAGAGAAAAAATGGATGGATAAACATATTTTTGTATAGTGGAATTCATGAACTCGGCCTTTGCATTTTTTCCTAGCTTCGTTTAGTATAGTGGCATGAATCATGGATGATGATAATTTCACAACTTTTTTTAAAACACAAGCGTATGTACACAAAACTCCCTCGACGAGAGAAAACGATATAACATTTTTGAGTAATTATAACTCTATAAATTGGAACTTGAGCAGCATTACGAAACAGTCATACAAAATTATACTTTCAACAGGACTCTTCGTCATCTCTTCCAGGTTCAAAGTGAACATGGAAAATTATAATCTGGATTATGTCCTTTAGGTGGAAAACTAAAAAAAATTATTTGTTCTCCTCCATTATTATTACTTCTGCACACAATTTTTTTGACTCGTCATTCTCTAAATAAAGAGGGACTGTGCGAGATGTTGTAATTTGAGTGAGCCTCTCTGAGACTCTCTCTCTCTCTCTGCGTGCAATTCTTCACACTAAAACTAACAACAAGATTTCACACGAGCTTCTCTCATTAGCCAACTTTTTTCCCGAAGAGACTTAAGGGGGCTGTTATGTGATCATAATTAACCTCAAGGAATGCTCGGGAAACTCTTTGTATCATTGTGTATCACACAAGGAGAGTTGAGTTGTGTTCCATGTCTGGTTCTGGTTGTGTGAAAGAATAGACTTGGGGAGAGGGAGAGAAGAATGAATGCTGACAAAAACCAAAGAGGAAGAGCTCTGAAAGATCTCTTTTCTACCAGATCCAATTAAACCTTAACCACCTCTTGGCTAATTGGACCCGGATTTTTTTCTTCTCTCTCCTTTACCTCAGCACAATTACTGCTACCACCATCACCACTATTGCCACTTTTGTTATCATCAAAATGATGATAATACACATTCTTCCGTGTATATCTCTTTCCGAACTTCTTCCAGAACTTATATATACGTGTGCCTCTGCGAGTAGTGAATTGAGAAATCCATTGTATGCTTACTTATACATACCCCAACTATCTATGGTGTTACTGTTATCTCAGCTGCAGTGTATGACCTTAATTTGTTACACGTAACTAACTAACCCTTTCCTCAAGGAATGTTGTATATTTCAATACAACGGGTTTCCTTCAGAGCTTGCCACCTACTCTCTTTTTACTGGTGTCTTTGGTTCGGTTTGACCGGGCTCCCCACCATCACCACTACCACCACACTCACACTATATATGTATAGTAGTCGGCATATCCTCATTCATTAATTCGATGTGACTCTTCTTTTTTTCCTCTTGCCTTTTCTCTCGTTGCTGAGAGCTGGCTTGAGTGTAAGTGGAAGAAAACGCGTGAAAAGAGTTTCTCTTTCAATCAATGGCAACCCTCCTCTAATTTATTTCGTTAATTTGTGTGTATGAAGAAATGCAAGTGTGAAACATGTTGGCAGGTTTACAAAGAGAACAAGTACTACAATGCATATACATATAATATGAAGCCACTCTCATAACATACTCTCCACATTTATTTGTGTGCTCGTTTAACGATGATACTCGTTGAGAAATTTGTCTGTTCCAGCAGGCTACTATTACGTTTTTGTATGTATGCTTTTGTATATATCGGGGCGTAGGAGAGTGTGGACTGCTTGGTGTGAACGTAACCGCAGTATAATACTCGAAACAACTAATGAAGGATGATATGCTTAGTGCAGATATATATATTTATATACTTGTAATCATCCTCGTATATCCTTTCCCCTTTATCATCCTCATGTTACATTACCCCAACGAAAATTTTATTTTCGGATTGTCTTCTGATTATATAATGCATACATGCTTGCGAGCATAAAATGTATACATTTTTATAAGTTGCTTCTCGTGATATGCATACGTGGTTGTAGCGTGCGGAACGTATTATTATTATTATTATTACTTCTGCCACTTTTTCCATCATCAGCATCATTATTATTATTAGGGAAGAGAGGGGAAATAGCGAAACTGCACTGCAATAATGAACCGGTGGAGAATGCCCATATTGTATATTATTATGACTCTATATTCACAAAATAATTGGGGGAGCACCCAAAGGGTTCTCCCACTTTACTTGCTTTCACTGGATCCGGTTCGTTGGTCGGCTGATTATTTTGAGTGAGTGTCTGCTCCTACTGCTGCGCCTCTACTTTGTATTCGACTTGATTTTTTCTCTGGAAAATTTATATTTTCTCTCTCTCCCTCGCTCTCCAAATTGTACTAGTCCGCTACATACTTAAGCACATACATTTCTCTTTATTGAGGGAAAGGTCTTCAGTAGTATCGTGATTGGACCTTTAATTGGGATAGTTGTATGTTATTGTGTGCGTTGGCAGGAGGAATAAGAGATATGAGGGAGAATATATGGGCTTGTTACCTCGAACAAGTTCAGATTTCTCCTCTTTTCAACTAACGATAATAAGAAATATGGTGTCGCGATAGAAAGAACTTGTGAAGTAGCCACAATAAGGGGCGCGCGGGCACATATGTTATCGCTCCGACTCCAGTATTTCTTCTGTCTCCTCCACACTCCACACTTTGGTGAAGGAAGAAGAGTGTGTCGATACTGCATGTCTGACATATGTATATAGACTTTGTACACTGCTTGGATCTATCATTGTGTCAGATTAGTATTTCTTTGTATGTGAGTGTAAAGAAATGTATATGCAACTTTCACATAAGTGCGTGTGATATAATGATGAAAGTTGATTGCAGCAAATGAACAAGATTTACAAAACAAACTTGAGTATAACTAACTGTAAAGGTGACACTCGAAAACATATAAGTTCACACACACGCAGTGTTCAAAAACTTGTCATAAGACATGTAGTTTTAGGCTACACGCACCTTTTATGAATTTGAGATGAAGCCGCCGAAACCACATGAAATATGCTGAATGAGAGACATAATAATAAGGCTTTGTCGGCTTCCCTGGAACTGAATTCATTTATACTGAGAATATATACATACGTGTATATCGTTAGGCACATTCAAAGTATACCAGGATATTGTTGATTGTGCATTTTGTTTTTAATTATCTTCAGGATATAATTAATATCAAAATATTTTCAAGCGCTGGAGACTTCCCTTCATAAAGCGTAAAAAGCAATTAAATGATAAGTTCAATCAGGAGAAAGTAGCGCAGAAAAAAAACCAGTCACGTCTTTAGGTTTGATATAGCTGACACAATGCAATTACTCCTCCTCTATATGCTACTGATTTTGTGAGTGAAAATTATCATCCTCCTCTCCTCGAAGTTCTATAATTTCTCCAAGTTTGTGAGTCACAATTTCCCAAATAAGGCTCTAAGCGTGAGTCTTATGTTTTTGGCAAAATATGAACCAGATATTGCAGAATAGTATATGTTTTTAAAGTATATAGACTTCATTACGTAACATCTCTTCTGCTCCTTCATCAACTCGAATTTCTTGTTCCCATTCGCGTTGCATCTATGTTATGTTATTAGTGATGTGGCTAGCTTAATTAGTTAGTAACTCCCTTGTATTTCTTTGAGTCTAATCTCATCCCAGAAGCAAATCAATTAGAGACTTTCCCTCTTATTCCCTTGACTCAGTAGGAGTAGGAGGTTTTGTGTTGCGCGTAGTACTTTGTATAAATATATATGAGCTTATATATTGCCCAATTTTGCTAGCAACTATTTAGTTTCGTCGACATCCTGTGTTAGCTTATTAGTAGTGTGTGCGAGGTGTGTGCTTTAACCTCCTTTCCGATTACTTTTAATTGATAAGATCCTTTTTACCACGTTTTAATGGGCTTCCATTGCGAGTTCATTAGCCGTTGGAGAGGAAGATACTGGCGCTTGATTGCTCAGCATAGTTGAGCCACTATGAAATCATAGGCCTGGGATAGTGGCGCTCTGCTCTCTGCTTTGAGCTTGAATGTCACATATTCTTGGGAAGAATAAAGTGTTTTCTCCGTCGGGCTTGGCGTGTCTTCTGATTCAATCTTTTGAGTGTTTTCCTGATCACCTTCCTCCAGAGCTCAGTTCACTTGTATAACAAGACGGAGCTATGTGAGCTGTACAAATGTTACAACTTGTGCAGCACAGGGAAGCTGTGGGTTCCCGACGAAAAAGGGTTAGTGATGATGATGGCAAGAAAAGGTGAAGTAAAGTGGTTGAAAGACGAGATGAGGTAGAAGAAACGCATATATAGAGCCAAGCCAGTGATTGTAAGAAGAAGAAAAAAGAGTAAATTACATTCGTCTGAAATAACGTACGTCGTAACACAGACATATGAAATGAGGGGAAAGAAGGGGAAAATAAGTAACAACAGTAGCAGAGTTTTCCTCTCTCCCTCTCTCCCTGTGCATGTATGTACATATACACGAAATAAGGCACAATCAGTGGGAGGTGGTTGAAAAAATAATGAAAACTCAAATTGTTCCCTTTATTAGAACTGGCCAATACCTTAACGGTACATTTCCATTCGTGCAAAGTGCAGAGAAGAGTAAAAAAGAGTGATGTGACGAGGTGAACTTACTTCACTCAAGAGAGATGTGGATATGCACCTCTCTCCACTATTCTGCTAGACTGCTACTCAAATGGATATATTGCATTTTCTCGAGTGAATAAAAAAGCAAAAATTCTTTTCTATCAGCGGAATTGGTAGTGGCTCACTACAAAATCGTATAAAGAAAGAAGGCATGGATGGAAGCACATGTGAACATCATTCCCTCTTCTGTTCCTTCATTTCGTCTTCATGCACACACACTCTCTCTTCGTTTCCCTTCTTCCACTTTCATCATCTCCGTTTCGCTGTACAATAGTACTGCATTGGAAATAAGTAAAGTGGAGGGAGAGATAGAGCATGTGTGTGTGTGTTCCTTCAGAGATATCGGGAAAGCGTTAGAGTTTGAGAACATATATCAAAAGTGTCCCTCCGAACACATAACCAAAGTCCAACCAAAAACTACAAGTGTACACACAGGCATATAGCCACACACTCTCTCTTCCTCTCCACAGTCTTCTCAAGAAACTCGCTATCAGTGAAATAGGAGCCGCACATACGGACGTAAAAGTTATGTTACTCCCTCTCGTTATACCTATATCTCTCCTCAGTCTGCCTTTGCACAACAGTTTTTTTTGAGAAGGGATAAGGTTTTTTAGGTAATTGATTTGGTGTCGGTTCGTTAGCTCTCTTTTGGCCCAATTACCCTCGTTTGCACCCTTCGCCTTCTTTCACTCTCTCAGTTTATGGAACAAGTAGCTGTATTGCTGTTGTAGTATAGTAACTTGTGTGTGTGTGTGAGCGTGGTTCTCGTCTGTGGTAGTGTGTGCAACACTCTGTCAGTGTGAGAGCATGCTTTTCTCTAGGTGCGCAATGATGATAGCACTATATATATATATTTGCCCCATTGATGAATAGAATAGATTCTCTGCGTGGTCTGCACTGATTCTAGCTCTTCGCTAATACGCTCAACTTGTGTTCGTTATGCTTTCCTCTTGTTCTCCTCCCAAAGTGTTATGCTCGTATCGGATAGATACTTCCCCGTACTGCTGTTCGGGTGTAAGCGTTAGAAGATATTAGAATAGATAGCTTCTCTCTAACTCTAACAAAGAGACTTGTTAGTGGACTCGGGCCGATCACTCAATTTCCATCGTCGTCATCAGACTCTCATCATTAGAGCGGGGAAATTTCTCTGAGTTATTTCAATTTTTGGTTGAGGCCCGTGTTTTTGGCTAACCTCTTCCCTGAACCGTATATTATGTGTGGCAGTTCAAACCTGCCTCTGGCTTATATTATCCCTGAATTATTATTTTTTGAAAGTATACCCGTGGAACGTTAGTTGATGAAAAAAGTGTTGTATTAAACTTGAAAAACAAAAAAGCTGAGAAATTAGATGCCAATTTAAAAAATTTATAAAATAATTAACCCGTGTATAGCTGAGTATATATGCTTGCTTGTATATATGAAAGTGCTGTATTAAAGGCCTTTGTTTTGCTGTATTGGATTAGCCAGTTGGTCGCACACATATATCCGCTCATGTTCACATCCAAGGTGGGGAGGTCGTCGTCGGAATGAAGTTTCCATTTAAAATTTACATTCAGTTCCCACATCGTAAGCAGGGGAAAACTGCTTGTTTAAATTCCTTTAGGCAATTAGAATTTTTCTCAACTTGGTAGAGAAAGCCAAAAGTTAATTATCCCAATTAGAGAAAATCCTTGTTACGGAATTCCAAAAACTCTTCATCTCTCTGTTAATGATAGTTCTTTTGGAGTTTCAACGAGGATGACGATAGTGGGTAGATATACAGCTGGATTACAAATATGCCTACGTGTACACACGGTTTTAGTATGATGCACGCATTCGAAAGGAAAGAGAGAAGAGAGCGACGCAACAGAGAGATCTAATTACTTCTGCTTACACAAACCAACTGGATGTCACAAAGACACGGTATAATATGCAAATACTTGTTTTATCTCGACATAAGAGCTCATGCATGTGGTGCCGGCAGAGAGGAAAGTAGACAAAGACAAAGAAGTTCTTCTGCCACTTCTCCTTTCCGTCCTTCTCTGTCGTCGTCATCTTGTGACTTGTAAAAACGACGTGGGCACACATACACACAAAAAAATCTAGTGGAGATTGCACTGGAGCACAGAAACAACGGGCAACAAAAGCAGATGTTGAGTAAACCGACTGTGAACTTGTCTCTTTTTTCTCGCACACATAATCTTGCCCTCGGCTTCGTTTTTTTTATCTCAACCTCTTCAAATGAAACTCTGATGAGAGTAGATGAGACTCCTTCGTCATGTCTCAGCACATAGCGGAACACAACAACGTGGATCTCACTCATTATCATCATGATCATAAACAGCCCCTCTCTCGTCATTATCGTCCTCTTCTTCCCAGTTATCCGAAATTAAAGAAAAATTTTGCTAATTTTTATGTATACTTTCTCTCAGCTCTTTTATCATAATTATTTTTTCAACTTTGCAAATAATTGCTTAGATGGAAAAGAGGATTTTCGGATGCTCACTGTATGCGTGTTTAGAAGCTACTAATTGGGGATTTCAAGCACCTTCATCCAAAGCTTTTAACGAGCATAGAAAAAAATTTTGCTTTGAAAATTTCCCGTTTTTGTGCAATGTTGCTTCTCGACTTATTAAAAAAGTGAGGTTCTCGTCTGAAATGATGATGACACGTAGAAGAACAGCTCTTCAGTGATGCTGGATCAGTTTAGGAAATGAGTAGGCAGATACACTTATCTTCTTTTCTCACTAACTCATCATATTTCATGCCGTATATGCCCACTTAGATATTATAAAATGTTCAGACTTATATTTTTCAGAAAGTTTATTAATGTCGGGGAGAGACTTGTCATTATAATTAAAGCAAAGTGGATGCAATCGATCCACTGCTTCAATGCAAAGGAGCTCTTCGCTGTACACAATCCAGGATTTACATAATATCTTTTTATGCATATACAGCGAAGGTACTCTGCCTTTTATAATATGAGTACTGATAGTGTGTGACTTTTTTAATCAGTGCAATTTCGTTGAGCAAGAAGTCTACACTCATTGTTGTTTCTATCACCTTCTAGGTAGGGTGGATATTCAGCTAGTTCTCAAGGAAAGAAGTGATGTCAATGTCACACATGTTATGTAGGTAATTAATGTTTTAATAAGCATGATAAATATATATGGGTATGCGTAGATTTCCTGTCGCTTGGATTGGATGTGTAAATTCTATCTCGAAAGTGGCAAGGAAGTTTGTTTCAATAACATTTCGTTTCGAATTTATACCGGTCCACTACAAAGTAGAATTATAGTTTACTAATAGGAATTTTATCGTATCATCTATAACAAGATTGGGAAAAGTGCTTGCGCATTATGAATATTGCTTCAGAAAATAGCATCATCTTTGGGGAAATGAATAAAAGAGTTAGTACGAAATGGCTTTATCTACCAAAACCTCGGTCGAGTAAAAGGAAAACAGGGTACTTTTATGAATACATTTTGGCTGTTGGGTTGTAGTGTGGATGGAGTATTAGACAATGATTATGGTTCCGACAGTGTGCTCATTATATATAGCGCCTAGATGCCTATCTTTTTGTGTGTGTGAGAGAGTGCTAACAATGAGTATTTGGAAGTGATTTCAGAGAGCAGTTCATTAAAACAAATTAAATTAAAGCGGGAGCATTTGCCAGTGTGCGATACTGCTGTGGTAGTGGTCTGCTCTGGGGGAAAAGCAAGTCGGTGGTGTAGAGTGAAGTGGAGGAGAGAGACTTTTGCTTGCCTGCACTAATGAAGTCTCAGCCTCAGCTGCACCTCTCTTAAATGATTATACATGCCGACAACAACATATAGCACATGGAGCTGGAGCTAATTGCGGAATTCTGTTGAGGCATCAGTCTAGTTGGTTCACATTTTACATCGACGTGAATTCATTCGAAAAGGATGTACTTGTCGAGGTAGCAAAAGTGCTGCCTTAACGAAGTACATATACAAACTATAAGTGTCAGTGACACAACAGCTTCAATTTCAAATGCCTATGTACCAATAACGCAACTCCCTTATTTAATGATATTTTATTTCATATTTTTTTTTACAAAAAATCTAATTTATAAATGTATTTTGTTGATTTCAGGTAAATTAAACTGTCTCACCCCAAAAATTACCAATTGCACTCAAATTTGATCTCCAAAAACGGTTTATATATACATACACACTCAAAAGTCATGATGCCAGCAACACTGAAGGTTTGAGTCTAAACTTTTATGACATTTTATATCATTCGCCAGTCCTTCATCTTTACTATATACTTCCTACATTTCTATCAAAACGTCTGTTTATGCCTATATAATCTGTCGACATAGTTCTAAAACCATATCACATCCCTTTTATGCTTATTTTCGAAAGTTTATCTTCCGCACATCCTTAATGCATTTCAAATTCATTTAGAACCGGGCCTAGAGTACTTTCAATTAGTTTTACTAACGATTATCTCAATGATACATATTTACCATTGGCAATCTACACTGGAGCCGGAAGATTTGAAAAGCAAAAATATGTACTGGAGATTAGAGGAGGAGTAATTGTGTAAGTTAACAGACTGCTTTCTTGTCTCAAAGGGGTTTTGTTCTTTCTTAGTAATCCGAGGGCATTAATTCCAGCGAGATTTTCTCGTTTTTTTTTGTTTTGGAACTGGAGCCAGCCCCTTTTGCAGACCATTCAGTCTTCATCTTCACACACTCAACCATTTCAGAGAATGAATGTTTACATAAAACTGTGAACTTTACACCTCTCCCATTCAACTGCACACAAACACATTATTATACAATCTTCCAGCTGTATGCAGCTGTCTCATCGCGTTCAGTTTGAGTCACTCTTGGAAAATAACTTGATATCTCTGTCCGTGACTTTTTCTTGCTTACAAGACGCACATCCGCTCTCATTTCGTTTTTTTTTTGAAGAGAAGTGATTCCTATTTTTCCTGAGACATAAACAACAGCCAGCAAGAATTTGTTGCGGTGTTCGTACCCAGCTGCTGTGTCTTGCTTTATTTTGCGTGTTACGTGCTCCATTTTTATATTACGTAACTCTGTTTGAAAAAAGAGCTTTGATTGACTTTTGACGAACGTGTTCGTACAAGCATTTCATACGAAAGAGTTTCTCTCAAATTCAAACAGAGAGTCCATAAAGAGTGTGTTTTGGCTGTTGGTGGTGCCATGCAAGCTTGAGCTATACGGAGGAGTCAAGGTCGTAAAGGTTTACGACGATTTTTTTAGATCGCAAAGAGATTATCCACATTAACTGAAACTCAGTTTGAAAATTCATGTTTGGGAGAGAGAGAAAATTATTACTTTTTCATGTGTTAGCATGTTAATGCTCACAATATATTTGTTACATTTTTGCCTTCCGAATTTCATGTGACTTGGCACACTAAAAACACTCGCAGACGGAGGAAAGAAGTAGTTAGAGCGAGCAGCCATACAACTCCTCTCATTTGTTTTTTGAGACGACACCAAATGCATCTCAACTGTCAGTAAAAACAATGTCTTAAAAAACGTTTATTGCTTACAAGGCAATGACGACTCGAAGTCGCCGGAAATTTTCTAGTCCATAGATTTTTACAGCTAATGGCACTACTGCGGTCCTCCTCTCTTGTGTACCTGAGCGCTGAGTAATTAAAAAGAAACTAGAAATTCATCTCGTACTATCCATACTCCCTATTTTTGCTAATCCCTTTTCACTACTCCACAAAAAAAGAGTCCAACCCTTCCTTTGTTTATCCTCATCTTCTGTAAAAACGGGAAACACGAATTGGCACTCGTATATACTTCTGGATTGATGCTCACACATATTCCATCTTGCCGTTCCAAGTCTACTTCGTACTTAATATCCAATTCTTCCTAAAACGCGAATGCATTGTTAATTCGTAAAAAAGTGCTTAGAGAAAAGATAATAAAAACTTATTTTAAAAGCTGTGTTTAAAAGATTCTGAAAGGAAAAGACGACTCGTGAAGTGCAGTCAGCCATGGAAAACGATTTTTATGTGTGTGTATTATCTTATTTTATTATAATTGGTTTTGTCTTAATAACTGATGTAAAACCTGTAATTATGAGCATTCATTTCTTTTGATTTTTTTCCCATTTCTTAATTTACAGAATGGTGGAGAGGGTTGATTTTTTACAAAAAATATCATTACACCATGAGTAAAAACGTGCGAAATTCATTGTTTTCGCTAGAACGCAAAAAGAAGAGAGGAGTTGTCCGGATGGTTATTGTGTGTTTTTTAGAAGTTCATATTCACGAGCATTTTTGCACTAAAACTTGGAGGCCATCATCCTCTGCATTAGCTCATAGTTCTAATTTCTAATAATAATTATTTGTTAGTACTGCTGCAGCTGTGAAAGAGGTGTAGTAGATTTGATCAAAATGCAACACCACTTCCGTCAAGAAACTCAACTCTTCTTTTCCAAGAAAACTCATAGTTTTCAAAGTAAAAATAGAAAAAAATCACTGTTATTTAAATCTTCAGATGCATGTTTTTGTTTAATGAGCGGAATGACGAAATACGTATTCAGGCTTGTTTTGTTGAGACGAGAAAAAAACGTCATTGCATGCTGCCAATCCCTTCCATTTGCCACACAACTCCCTTTTGAATTCTTTTCAAAGACGCTGTGTTTCTGTAATTCTCAAAGACACAAGAGATATAATTTTCATAAGCCTTTTCCTTCCTTTGCTCCGTTCTGCGTTTGTTGGACAGAATTTTACTCTCCTTCTCCGTTTCGTTCGGCGCCAGTTCTGCTACAATGATAACAATCCACGCACCGCCAAGTCTTCTTTTACCTCGGATGGAACGAAAAAAATAAGACTGAAAAGCTCAGGAATGAAAAGAAAAATATCTCTCTTTGTGTGTGTGCCTATGTTGTTATTACCACTTATAACATAATACTTTAGCCGTATACCTGAAAATGGAATAATTTTTATGTGCTTTTTTACATTCTTATGAAGATTTTTGTTGCATGAGATGATGAGTTTTTCTCCTTTATCCTTCACTTGTTCTCTCTCCGAGCATTCACCACTCTCGGGGTTTCTTTCCACAATAATAAGAGTTTTTAAGATGCCGACTAACTGCCATTAGCTAGCTTGTATAATGATAATGATATGCAATAAACAATCATCTCAATGAGATTTCACGGATCGGTGTTTGGAGTAAACTTTATAAAAAAGTAGTATATATGCTCACTATATTTCAAGGCACCACCAGAGTATATTATGTATATGCCTAAGTATACAAAAAATAAATGTGAGCAAAAGGATAGCAATTAGAATAAAAGTTGAGTTGAATGTGTGGTACTCCATTGGAATAGCGTCACTCTTTATAGATGCAGTAAATAAGGATTTAAGTACAATAATTGGCTACCGCAAGTCTCTCTTTATTTTTTCTTCTCTTTCACCATCGCTTATATATATATTTCCTCCGGTCGGTCAATTACTCTCTGAACAAAAGTCAGTCATCATCCAATCGTTCTCATCCTCATCAACATCATGTGTTGTTCCTCTGCATGACTGACAGTCAAAGTTAGTCATAAAAACGTGCAACAAAACTTTTCATTTGATTCCTGTCACTGATAACAGAGATGCGGATATGAGCAAGTAGCTATTATAATTGCAAAACCATGAGCAAAAATCCTGAATAAATATTACAAGCTCAAACTTAAAACAAAGCAGGGAAAAGGTAGAATTTGAAGAAAATATATACGTTCTATATACAAGTTCATGCCTATTGACACATACTCTTGTGACCACCAAGATTGGGAAAAGTGGAAAGGAGAAAATTGCAACAAGCTTCCTTTACAAACAACACACACCGTTTTGTTAATTTTTTCTTGTGTATATTGTTCGTACACATAATATACAACATGTGGGGCAAGAAGGAATTAAACGGTTTACGATTTCATATGACAGAACAAAGGGTTGAATGTGTTTCCCAAGTGGCTCTGTTGAAACTTTACGCAGCGGTGGCGGATCTGCTTCGAGGCAGATCAGAAAGAAGTGCTGCTGCTTAAATCGATACGAAAATTGTGGAAATGTTCTTCTATGTATAACTTTCGGCTAAATGTTATCTTGACACTTGAAGTAAAAAAATAATAGTTTTATACCGATAGATTATGAAAAAAGTGCCTCCGGAAAATCTTTAAATTTAAACGAGTATAGTGTCCAAGCCAGTGAATTGCCTTGCTTTGTTTGTGCCCTTCTTTTGTTTAGTAAAGAGAAGAAGCTAAAAAAGCAATTTCGCAAGCTAAAAAAGGAGGTGGTTCAAGCGACAAACTATTTTAGACGGAGGAGCACAATGGTTAGAGTTTCTTACTGTGAGGCAACATCCGGTGGGACCTGTTTACAACTTTTAAGCTAACTACTGTACTTCACTCCCAAGACAGGCTGTTATTTGCTAACAATACTACTCATCACAATGTCGTAGAAAAACAACGTTCGTCTTCTTCTCTCTCTCTCTAAAGCACAAAAACAAGATTCAGTTTTTTTCTTCAAAATCCTGCTGTTTTTCTCATACTCACTTTGTATTGTACATTTCCACAAACTACAGACTATTTTCATAATTATGCCTCCTTGCAACCATTTAAAAATTGAACTTGACATGGAATGTTGATTAAGAGTGAGGCATCGCCCAGTTTGCAACGGCATTAATGGTGTAATAATATATCTAACAAGCAGTCCACCTGTACCTATATGCATACTTAAAATATATTAAGTACTTTTGTATATCTTTAATTATTTATGAGTCCACTTAATTAACTTTATTTTCCGCTAATGCACGGAAATGCAATATAATATTGTAGAGTTTTTATAGGAAATACGCAGACCAATTAAAGCTCAGGTTATAATATATTTCACGCTGTCAGCTTATTAACTGATCTTATTCGTCTTTTAAGCTTGAGCTGACACAAAGTAACACTAGACAAGTTCCTGTGCATATGTAATGCAAGAATATATGCCATGTGGCAAACTAAAGTGTGAATGTGAGGAGCGTTGAGGGTGGAGGGAGTCTGTGAAGGTGGTAGTTGTTTTTCATTTCAATAAAATAATGAAAAAGCGCTTTGTTAAAATCCAAATCAAAAAAGAAGTTTTGTATCCGTCTTTTGATAGTTTATTTTGCACAAGTTTGTGAGTAGAGCTCTCCTTTAGTACACATTTGAACAAAGCACCGGAAGAAAAAATAAGTGCCTACTTGTGTTATTGTATATCACTGTCCTTGCAAAAGTGCAGTTTTAATGTGATTCAAATCAACAATATGTTTTTCTCTATTATTTCCTTCGCCAGCAAATGGGCAGTTTTTTTGTATGAAGGATTTTAAAATTCAAGTTTTTTATGCAGTATTCTTGAAGGGTTTTTGCAAACACTTTGCCAAGCAATACTATTTTTTACGTTTTTAATGAGTTTCACACAAAGTTGAATATCATCAGTGAGCCAAAAAGTGATAGAAAAATATTGTACTATGCGTAATTTACAATATTTCTGGTTTATTAACAGGCTGTGGATAATTACGTAGTGACTAGATGCATGCTTCATATATTTGTTCAAAAAGGTGCGAAAGACTGCTAGTTTTTATATTTTACGACTTTTGTACAAGCTGTTTCTGAAACCTTATATATTTTTCACTCGAAAAAGCGACTCGACTGTCGAGCGTACGACTGAGCAGAGAGCAAAACTCTTGATTGTGATTGATTACAGTAAAACATTTATTATTATACATTTCCCAAGGTTGTTAATCATTGCAGAAAGAGGAGCAAATGAGCACAAAATGAAGAAGTTTTTTCGAAGGGAGCGGGAGACAATGCTTATTAAATTGCGGACAAATGTCCTGAGAGCGAGATTTTTCTTATTCCTTCTCATCATCATCACCACCACCACCAGCATCAGCTTCATCAAGGTCCGTTATTCATGTTTAATGAAGCAGCTTTAACTCGTGCTGCTGCTCCACTCACACAACATCCCAAAAGTCGGCAACATTGTGGCGGAGTGCTATATGGACAGCGCACTTCTTCGCAGCAGTACCGAACATGAGTTCAATCCAATCCGTCTGTAAAAGAAAATTGTGACGAGTAGTAGTATGTCGTGTATTGCAACTTGAAGGCAGGTGCGTTTTCCACAAAATGCTCAAAAAAAACATTTTTACTAGCAGTCGTAGATCGTCTTATTTGCTACCCGTCGTGCCGCCGATGAATGCTGCTTTTTTGGAAGGATTCCCAAAAGGCATAGCCAAAACCAATTCATTCATTTCACTTCATATCCTGCTCCTGCTGCTGTTGTTGATGATGAGAATGACGAGCCATGATTCATTTGAAAAACACTAAATTGCATCGCAATCAACAACAAAGAAAGAGGAAAAAAGGGCAGAGGCCCTTGTGACTTCAGAGCCGACACAGAGTATTAACAAACTACCATATTGCTCACTCACATAACGTTCTGATGATGATGATGACGACGGGATGAATAAAACTCAGCTACACGACGACAACATGACCAACTCATATGGCATATAGGCAGGCATAGGGCCGGAGACCAAGCAGAAACAAACTGATCTTGATTTTTACCCGGTCTCTCTCTCTCTCTCTTCATTCCACTCTCATCGTTGATGAGGATTATTCTTACTCGAGACCCTGTCTTTTTGTGCTCCTCTACTACAATGCCTTCCTTCTCGTCAACTTTTTTTTTTAGTTTTTCCCAGCTTCCGTAAAAAAAACTCTTTCCGTTATGCACGTATGCTCTCTAATGATTTTCATTATGGACTGATTCAACCATAGTGGTACTTTATAAAAATGTACGTACATTTGTTAAATTGTACAAAAAAGTAGAGTGTGAGTAATGCTCTTTTGCTCTACAAGTGCACAATTGATAAATTTGTACATGCTTCTCCAGTCAGAGAGTTTATAAGCATGACACACACACAGTCACAAAGTCAGTTCAATTCCACTCTGTGTGTGTGCATCTCCCTTGATTTTCCTCCTTTCACTCAATTCATTCATTCTTAATGATTTGGGTGGTTGTGTTTGATTGTGGAGTTCAGCCTTGACGATGCACGTACTGGTAATGCACGGATGCCCTATGTTGTATACATAAACATGTAGAACATATGCATGTACATATGTACATACTCCACTTTTCTGCGTCGTATGTGACTATCCCCTCAAAAGCATATGTGAAAAGTTGCATAACGCATATAAAGTAATTTACTATTAATTGTCCAACAGCGACATCTTCAAATGAAGCATGTATAGAGTGCGAGTGGGATGTGTCCTTTCCGGTATATATGCCTAAAATGTGCGTAGGAGAAAGCACAACATAATTCATCATATGTGTATCAGCTCCATTCCAAGGGGAAGTATGAAGTATATGTGGAGGTACGCCAACGTAAATTTTTCCCGAAAACCCCTATTTTTTCATTCTCCTGTCATTTGACATTTTCCCTTTCCCACGACAATTACCAGCGAATACCATACAAATATGCATGCATATTTGTGTATACTCAATCAGTTTATTCGTCGTTTGCTGTCATATAGTGGCAGACTACGGAAAGAATGGGGTTCACTACTCTCCACGAAAGGATAGCTATGGGTGCTGAATGATCAGCCAGACCCTCTGACAACATATATTCCAGTCGTCTGATAATGCAAGCAACACAGATAATACAACACGTGTGCATCATGAAAGGGACAGTGTTACAAATATGTATACGCTTTCACAACTTATAGCCCACGCATCCCAACACATGGAACTGACACAGAGAAAAGGAAATATAATGGAAAAGTATTTTTTTCTTAGACCATCAACAGCCAAGTCCATCATCAACTTCCTTGGTTCCTATTTCCCTACTCCCTTTTCCCAAATGTTGACGAATTCATTCTTCCGAGAAGCTTTGATATAAATATGGCCAAAATGCGAACATTTTATTTTTTGTACAAGGATATACTACTATACGCTTATATAAAGTTTATGTGTGTGTGTGTGAGCTTGTTTGTGCTATGGTGGTAGTTGAAGGAGTCTATTTGGACCGCTGAAGATAGCAATCAGTATTAAGGTTCGTTTTCTGAGCAATTCTCCCAAGTCAGTGTGTAAAAAAGAGACGCAATTTTCACCCCGTTTCAGACTTCATTTGCCTCTTATTGTGTATAGATTGGGTCCTCTCTCTCTCTCTGAGAGAGAGAGAACTCTTCAAGGCAAGTCAACGCTTGACAAGCAAGTAATGTAATACTCCCTACTATTGTGCATTTTTTTATCCATGGAGGTAATATGAAAATCCACAAGGAAAACATTATGAATATCAGCTTCCCTCTAGCTCGTCAGCCTTATGCATCCAGCCTCAGCACACACACAATCACACATATGTACATTTACACTATACAGATTTACATAAGGAAGCCATATCACACCGACTTGACTGATGATGATCAAGTTAAATAATGCGATTCTGCTTACTACAACATTTTTTCACTTCTTCTTCTTCTTTGGGTTATGTTGGCCCTGCATGAATGCGCTTGTCAGTCAAAGGCTGCTTTTGCGCTACCCGAATATTTTCCAATTGGTATTATGATAATGATGCAGCTGGAAAAGATGCGTATTTGTCCCTATTTGAAAAAAAGTATTTCATACGGCGAAAAGGCAAAAGCTACAATTTCTCTCTCTCTCTCTCTCTCTCTTATAAAAACTCAGCGTGTTCATTAGGTAAAGGGGGAATCGGCAATGCACTCAATGAGGTATCCAGAAAAAGAAAAGAGAAGTTGGCAGGAAAAACTTGATTCTTGATTCCCAGTCGGCTAGCAGAAGTGTACACACACACTACTACAGACATACAACAAATGCGGGGCATACCTGAAGGATATAAAAAATAGGGGAATGGTGGCAGTAATTGCACCTTGAAAAGCAAGCACACAACACTAACATATATATAACTCGAGCGGCTGAACAACTTCTTCTTTCTCTTCAATACATAAACTTCCAATTCATGTTCATTTGCTGGAATTTGATTCACAATCAAGACATGCTTTTTTCTCTTTCTCTCTCATTCGATGAGAGTGATCATGGGCCGTGTGGTTTGCAGTTGCAGTCCGCTTTCCCCTTTAAATGTCTCATTTTAGACCAGCAGAGTTGCTAGACACGGGACCAGTTCTCCATCGAAATGTATTATGTGTGTGCTATATGCTATCTACACACTGGTGAGTAGTGGTTACGTTTTGGGGTTTCGTTTATTCGTATTGTAAAGTGTGTGTAAGGCACACATGACATCATCATCATCTCCCTAGTCCCTTTTGAATTACAAAATGGCTCAGTGAGTGAGTTGAATGATGAAAATGAATGGACAAACGAATCAAATGAAACGTATTCATTCATTCATAAAGAGTTTTCAATTGGGAGGACTCCACGAATGCTTGCACATGGAAAATTATATTTTCCCCTTTCCAATGTACCTAAATTTGAATTCCAACAGGAGTTCCATTCACGACTTTCTCACACACCTAATGTACATTTTTTCTTTAAACCTATAATAACCCATTGCATCTTGCACACAAGAAATTTAAGCATTTAAAAAACCCCCAGTTCCTCCAGTGTATGATGAAGAGCATTGCGGAGATTCTTCATGATTTCAGGAAATGTGAGTGATTGTTTCCACTTTTTCCAACATTAAACGCCTCATTAATGCCTATTTATTCGATGAAACTTTTATCCGACGCAATGCGACTTCTAATTACTTATCGAACCGTTACACGTAGTTTACCTCCACATCTGCTTTATTTTTACCATTTGATATCTTAAATAAAAATTATGAGCGACGTAAATACTTACGAATTTGCTTGTATTGATTTTTTATAACAGTGGGATTTGCTTAGGATTCAAATCAAAACCGTATTCTAACAAAACCGCCCACCCATGTTGCTTCATTAAAAGTAATCAGATCAAAATAAAGGTTGTCATTCGGCGCTGCAGTCTCACAATAATCACGGAGGGCAATCCTATTTGCATAAATTAAGTTTCAAAAGGTTATTGCATGCATGGTTTAGTGGAGGAGAACTGCGCACTGCATAATCAAATTGTTATATTCAAAGAAAAGAAGTTGAGCATTGGTTATTCTCTGCAACTGCAACTGGACAGCTGGCGATGGAGATTTATAGCATTTGTAAACCCCAAAGGCAGTCAGGTACAACAGTATATATATACACGCTCAATATGAGAGTCATTATGTTCTTGCGTCTAATTCAGACCATAAAAAACGGTAATCCTATGACTGCCGAAAAAAATCAAGCAGAGGTCTCAAGATGAAGATACCGCGCACTGATAATTGAGAGCAGGCAATAAATCGCTACGTTTTGTCGAACAGAATCGTGATTCTCTTCGAGTTTTATGGCAATGGCTACTTAAACTTCCCTCTGAAACTACTTATTTTTTTCTATTTTCTCTCTCTCGAAAACTCGTGCAATAATACCAGAAGAGAGAGAGAGAAGTCTTCCGCATTTTCTTATGAAATTACTCCAATCAATTCTGGGATTACATATTCTCTAAACTTTCGACTTGAAAATAATAATGAGTTGTTTATGATTTTAAATGGGATTCAAGATTCAATAATGACTGAATTGCACCTTCATCCGTCAAATATCATCATTTAAAACAGTAACCACAAATATTCATAATCAACAAATGTCTGTACCTTTTCTCGTTAGTCTGCTGAATGACGATGACATGAAAACTTTGGATTTGTTATTGCCAAATTGGCTGTCGAAAAATGTTTCACGCTGACTTGCCTAAAATCATGTCCTTGAGGAATCATTTAGCGTTCAATCCAAACATGCATATCCATACCTCCGAAGTATATACTAAAGCTTTACAGCAGAAATAATAAAAACTGCCAAATCATGACGGTACTGTGTTCTCGCGGTTCCAAATCCAAGTGTGCTACAGACTCCTTTCATGAGACACTCCACTCCACCTTCTTTTGCAAACATTTATTTTCAATCATTTTCCAATACTTACTTGTTTATTACATCCCATTCATGATCATCACTCCCTAATCAAAGTCTTAACTTTTTGTAACATTTTTTTCCTGATTTTTTTTTGTCTTGTAACATCCTAACTAATATGGTTTCAGATGAAAATACTTACAATAACCACCCGAATGAAATACAATACGATAGTTAAAGCAGTAAAAATAAAGCCTTATTACACTTTGATTACTTCAACAAAAAATGCAATCAGTCTCCAAAAACTTTCTGCTCTAATGAACCACCAAAAGCAAGGCGCAAAGCAGAGCTAGGACGGAGCTTATATAAAAAAGATGTGCAGATGACTGTCTTGTCTATTACCGACTGTGTACATCTCGCTTACTACTGCGCCACTTCCAACTGCTTCTAAAGTGGGCATTCGTCGGAGTGCTGAGGATGTGTGAGCAGTATTACCCCACAAGCGTGCAATATCTATTCAATAATTTCATTATGTTGATGAGATGACCATCATCTGTCAAACGTATCTAATTCCGTCAAACTGATTAAAATTGTCTGATATAATCGTCTCCTCAATTCAACGCAACGCAACGTGGTGTGTGCAAAGGGAGCGTTGTGTGTTGGTTGTGAGCTCTTAACGAGCTCCGCTCTTTTTTTATTCTCCTCTATAAATGTAAGGTAATCAACGGAGGGCAAGATTTATACGTGCAGAAAAATGGCTTAATTGAGTTCATTGTGTTGATGCAGAAAAAAATGATCACAAAAACAGGAGTAGTTTTTGTGTGGCTGTGGCTGGACTCTTCTCTCGTTGGTGATGTAATGCAGCGGGAGCTAATAGGTGCTATTGTTGGACTCACTCACAGTCAGCCCGACTTTTTTAAAGAGTATTTTGAAATAATTTTATATTCCAATATTAGCGTGTGGGCTTCAAATCAAGGTTTTATTTCTATCAGTATACAACGTGTGCTTATCACGAATTGAATGCGTCTTAAAATGGGAAGACTTTCAAAGTTCAGAGCAACATTCATTGTGGAGTTCTGCTGGTCCCACGAGTCCCAGCCACGTGTCTCCCTCCCTCGTCGGTTTACATTTGTCCTTGCCAAACTTTGGACTTCATTTTTTCCTGCTTCATAGTTGCTTTTAATAATTTAAAATTTGCTTGTTTTTTATCCACGGATTTATAATTGCAGTGAAGAAAAAATGACGTTCGAAATATGTATTTCTATATACTCGTTTGAGACACAGACTTAATCAGTCTCCTTCGTCAATATCTTACGTTGATTACGTCGCTTTTCAGCTGCGAAGTTTTTTTTGGCATTGATTTAATGAAGAACGTTTTCGTTAGAGAATGCACAATAATAACGCAAACACAAGGGGGGAAATATGACTGTTATATGCTGCCCCTCTGACTCATGGGTTCAGCGAAAGGAAGACAAATGAACGGAGATCGATTTGTATTCATTATGTGACCATTTGTATTCATTTGCCAATAGAGATTTCAATTAGATGCAATTCACTTCATCCACTTCTCTCTTTTCTCAGTCGATTCATGCATGTTGTCGTTACCGCATTACTGATGATTGTTCTCTCTGATTAAGGCATCATTGTCAGTGGAGCACGCTCTGCACTTTTCGTACATCAATCGGTTCCGTCGATAGACAAAAAGGCAGAATAAGAGTCGCCTACTCACATGCAAGCATATGCATGTATGTATGTGCGACGGTTCTTTCATGAATACTAGGGGAAATTGGGAAATTCATGTGGCGTTTGGACGTACTTCCCTCGCGCTAATTATTGATGAAGCTCTAGATTGAGGTTAGGTTAACTAAAAACTTTTGCGCTCAGTTCGTACTTTGATTAATCTAGTTTTCAAACCAAACGAACGTTGCATTACATACCAGTGCTGGTGGTGCGGCTAACGTATATAGCTTTCAGAAGAATGTCATCGTGACTGACAGTCCCGAAGCAAAAGTCAACCAATTCTTTCAACTAACATGCATCCATCCGAAGCAAACATACCACATGTTATATGCATACTTCTCTGGCTCGAGTTCCCCTGCTCCTTACTTTTATGTTTTACAAATCCAGTTACTTGTTTCTTTTTTTGTTGTAAACAAGATGCAAGGCCAAATTGTCAATTGTTGTATCGAGAAACTGTCCCGAGTCATTAAATTTGCTAGAATCGTGAGCTGATTAACGCTAAATAGCCTAGGCAGTGTCATGTTTCTGCGTGGAAGGAATGTTATGTGAAAGTAAAAAAATATATATCATGAATATGAGAGTTTCTTTTTTGATGTTTTGCTAAGCTCCGCTATGTATTCAATAAAGGGCTACTGCCGACAGTTTACTCTAAAACGAGATAACTCTGTTTTTGGTTTGAAACTTTTTTTGCGAAATAAATTTCTGTGTTCTGAACTACCTCGTTTAGTTTAGTTAGTTGTGTTGTGCAATATGTATTGATTGCTCTTTTATTCTTCTAAACTGTATTTGATCATGGCAGGAACATGCACACAAACTTCTTTACGACAAATATATTTCAGAAAGGTACATTTCTGTACAACTTACTTTTATTTCTCTAAAATGTACGATAAAACAATACGGATCCCTTAGCCAATAATTACACATTATCCCGTACCGTCTACATCGTTTCGAGCAAGATCAAATTAGTTCTAAGATGTATTTCTCATCTTGTCTAGCGCTTAGTTGGAATTAGAGAAGAATTAAAAACACACCCAACTGAATGATCCTTACAAAGCGAATTCTTTTGAGAGTTGTGTAACTCATCTACTCTGTAGTCTCACAGGTTCCAGCAAACAATCTTAGTATTTTGTGTAAAAAATCAGTGTGGAAGGGATGAGAATTCAGTGAGGCAAATAAAAGTCTGTGAGTGAGACGAGGAAAAGCGTTATCTCATCACAGCTGTCGAATCGCTTGGAGCCGGGGAGGATTTGTAGCTACATTATGACCTATTATTAAGTCCTAAAAACACCTTAAGGTCAGTCTGTAACGATTTGAAATGGCTTCAAACTGAAGTTTAACTAGCGATCCAAATATTTATGGTGTTTCCCCTACTCAATCGTACGCATACGTTCATGCGCACTTTTTATTGTTTACTCCAACTATTATTACGCTCATTATTATTATGTGGGCATGAACTAGTTCCACTTGTTAAAGTTGAATCGCAGTCTACGTCATTTACTTCACATCTCTTTGTCAGGAAGAAGGAAATGTTCGCTCTTTAGAACGCATAAAGAACACGTACACAAACTTTGAGGGCATTTTGCTCGAATGCTCGTCGTATCAGTTAACACGGCTTTACTCAAGACCTCAGACTGACCAGTTCCATAACTTCATGAGAAAATAAAAGGATCTGCGGAGTTGTTCACCTGTTATAGAGATATTGAAGGAGAAGTATGAAGGCACACGGATCTTCTGGCGTCAAAATCCGATGAAATAGATGGACCAAATTATAGACATTAGAGTCAACCTTACCCTTTCCTCTCCGTGCATCTTGCCCATTTTCTTAGAGAACGAGATGCGCTTCAGAGAAGGGTTTTTAGTTTAGCAATGTACACGCGGCCATCGTATAAAATGTTGAAAACAAGATGAGGTACATCGTACACATATACGATCATTTCCATCATCATCATAATCACCACAAACAATCATCTTATTACCATTATCATCATTATTTTTTTGAAACCTGAGGTTCTCCACTATGATGTGATTGGCTTGGACAGGATAATGAACGGATATAAAACCCAGAGTTAAAGAGATTCTATAAGACATTCGGAATTTCGACATCCTCAACTTTCCTCGCCACAAAAAAATCTGTTCTGACAAGAATTCATACTTTTTCAAGCGGACAAAAAGAATGCAAGCTAAAGGAGGTTCGTATTATATCGGCTAGATTTGTCACTTGAATATGAGAAATGATGTGAAACCGTTCCCCAAGCCATGTGTCAAAAATAAAATTTTTATCTTTTGAGGAAACAATTGAATCCGCTCCTGGTAATTACTTTTCTCGCTGATTGTGAGTTCAAATCTCTGCAAAACCGATTGAGCAGTTTTGTGTGCTAGAACAAATAGTGAATAGCAAAACTTCTAATGACCAATTGGTCATCATGTCATCATCACTCATCATCAGTTATATAATGGTTTCTGAAATGAACTTTACCATACCATTGTATATATGTATACATCCCTGTTCGAAAACCAATATCGTGATTTTGAACGGCGATATAAAAGTTTTTCCACAGTAAAGGATATATGTCCAACCCTATCACGTACTTTTATAACATATCATGGCAATCATGCATACACAAGTATTACAAACCAACCCATTAGGTTCTCTGGTGTCGTAACTCAAGTTAAAACTTCACGAACTCTTCTTCTCCCAAGAAAAAAAACTTTCTTTACATCCTTCTCCGCGAAAGGGAGAAAAGGAAAAGGATAGATAAACTGCTGTAAACCAAAGTGATGATGATAATTTGTTTGGATAATTACAGCTTTTGGTAATTTTTTATCGACCTCATGGCTCGTTTTACTCGTTTCCCTTCCAAATACTCGTAATCTTAATCATAATAATAATCGTGGTGGCGGTGAAGGCCCTTGAATAAGCTGTATCATCGCTCTTATGAAATACACTCCGCTTAAATAATCCAAACTTTATACGCATACACGTATAGTAACTTCACCAAAAAAAGTAGAATGGTAATGCACATGATTTTATCCAAAAAAAATATGAGAGAGAAAGAAAAGCTACGTGTAGATGGAAAACAAGGAGGAGATACGTGTACATAAATCGTTAAAATGTTTATTCGTTATATGCGCATATCCTACAAAATAGTTTATGGTATGGAGAGCGAGGGATGGACAGGTAGAGGCTTTTGCATTATGAAGACAACCACAGTGTCGGCACGGCTTGTAAAAAAAAGTTGGGAAAGCTCACATAATGTTATTACTGAAGTAGACAATACTAAACGTCTACATGTATCATCGCGGGATTTAACCGCATGTAATAATAATAATGCTCAAGTTGTGTCTACTTACCCGTCGCACAAAAACCCCGATAGAAAAGTAGTCTCTCGTTGACGTTTCTAGTAAACCTGGCAAACCCACAAGTCTCGTAGTGGATTTGAGCCACAACCCTCTGCTAGCTTCAGTCTTTAAGGAGACGAGTGAAAAAAAACAAGAAAGTAGTGGAAAAAACTGTGAGATGTTGCTCTGCTCAAGAGAGCTTTTCCTTCGCGTGACAGAATTCTTGTTCGAGCAAAATATGTATTAGCTTTGTTCTCGTCTTTCTTAAGACTCTTATATTATTCAATCATCATTGTCAGATAGAGAAAATACTTACGTTCTTTTTAATGCATTAGTGTACGTGAATGCAACAAAACTTGCATTTTTACAATATGTGATTGCGTATATTTACGGAGAATGCAACAACCTTGGTTTTGCTTTAAATACACTCGGTTTTAACTATTGATGTAATTGTATGCTTCATCGCTACAAACTGTGATTCAATATATGATAACCACCACGGAGCTATTAAAACCGCTCTGGTCTTCTCCGATAGGGATGCGAAGAGATGAAAAAAAATTCTTGGGGAAGAACCGGTCTTTTTTCCTATAATAATCATAAAAATATCCAAACCCCCTAATTATTGTTTTTCTGGAATATACAAAAACGATTCAATAGCCAATCCTTGTATACATGCATGCGCATTTTCCTTTAAGTAAGTTGAAGTTGTTGCTTCTAGTTCAATCAGTGCAGGAGTTAGTGTGGTTGGTCTTTTTACTCATATCGACTCTGGCAAGAAAACTCACCTGTCCACTAAAGAGATAACAAGTCCGCTTCGGGTTTTAGAATATCTGAAAAGAAAATATTATGCTCACCAACAAAGGTATTAATGTTATTTTCTCTTCGGATTTACTATCGAAAAAAGAGCGATTCAAGTGAAAAACTCTTTGCGTTGAAGTTCCGACTCGTTACATACAAAAGCAGAAAAACTGTATTCTTCGAATCAAGCATATTATAATATGCATTTGATTTGATGTTGATGATGACGGTAATATTCAATAAAATATTTTCATTAGCATCAAGCATTAATCATGGTGATTGTTGTATGAAATATGACACTTTTTCTTTGAATACATAATTGATTTTAATATCTCTCTCTAACGAGTATTAATAACTAAATAAACTCGTCATGCATACATGATGATGCATGAGAGGACTGAAACCATGCAGCGTGTTGAATAGCGACGCAGTAGAGACAGCAATCATATTCGTCCAGAGAAATGTACATCCTTATATATTCTGGCTGCGGATGAAAATCTAATCATATGCGATGTGGCTGTACAAGAGTGCAAATGAAAAATGAGCATGCATCATACATACAGTCAGAAATATATGTATAGTGTTAGTGAAATACGTTTCACACAATGAATAACTTAAGCTGCCTTGTACACGGCAGCTCAGACAGAGAGAGAGAGAGAGAGAGATCTTTTCAATTTATTTTCTCGACGGTTTAATAGCTAATGAATTCATTAGTGAACAACAATCCCTGGCAGAACGAGATAAATGGTGACGCTCAATTATTTCATTTGGTATATCAGTGTGCCATGCGGCACAGTTAAAATATCACCATCGCACTCCTCGTCGTCGTCCTCGCTCCTCTCTCTCTCTCCGTCACATAATCACATATCAAAAGCGCTGCTACACAAAAGGGCTTCTTCTTCATCATCATCACGATCATCACCAGGCAGAGTAGTCAAGTAGCAGGAGCTGAAACTCTTTTCTTTTAGTAACATGCTTTATCGTCGTTGTCGTCGTCGTCACAGCGGCAGTCAGTTTCAATTCAATTTCTCCATGTTCAGTGTACTACCTACGAAGAGGCACGGGAGCCGAAGAAGCAAAAGGCATATATATGCCGCTATATGCGTGGAGCAGTTCGCTCCGAGAATAATAATAATCTGTGTGTAGTTATGCATCAAGGGTAATGTGGACAACGACGACAGAGTGGAGAAGTGTGTGTGCGGTGTTCTCTAATGCATTCATTACGAATCAGTAGAAACACACATCTTATCGAGCAAGTGTGTGTATTAATGCAGAGGAAAAGATGTAGTGTGTACTTTGTTACTGCGGGCAGAGAGCATATCACATCGTACAACGTATACATCTTGTCTCCGTATGTAGAACCATGCCTGCAACTCGTTAAAAAAAATTTGCGAAAGAACAGGCTCCACCTGAGGGACTCCAGGAGGAGGATGGAGAGGAGCAGACGGTAAAACTGCTACTTTCCTAGTCGTAACGCTACTTGTACCTCGAATTAATTTGAATCTCTGGGAGATGTGCCATATGCATGTCCAACGCTGATCCTTTGTTTCCAGGCTAATAAGGTTTAATTAAAAGCTGAATGAGAGATTTGATGAAATTTTAGCAGCGACTTGAATCAGCCTACAGCCATGTTGAACCACCAACTTTCTATTCACATTTTCTCTATACACCAACTCCAAGTCTGCACTTGTAAGTTGGACGTGGTATAGTAGTACACACACACATGCACATACAACCCTTGTCTCGATGAGTATAGTATCTCGGATATCATACAAGTTCTAATAAGCCCAAGCAGTTGAATAACATGTATAGAAAATAGCTTTAATAATTCTGCCGTTGGTCCTTTTCTTTTATTATATTACGTGGAACGCCGTTTCAAGTTTTATTTCCCGAAGTGTTCTCCTCTAAAGAGCACCAGATACAATAGATGCATAATGTGAGCTATGAATATATGAAAGACACAACTTTTATAAATATACACAAGCTTATCCGTCTTATTCGTCATATCCCTTTTTGTGAGTCTTCGCTATGATGTACATATATGTATTTATACATATATGCGATGAGATGAGAGTGTAGATGAAGCTTCTCTCGTTTCCATCTCTCTATTCACTCTTAAAGTTAGTTATTTAGTCGCCCACTTCACTAGTTCACTTTTGCCTGGGAGCCAAGCTTAGTTTTCACGTGCTATTATTGCTCCTTTTCTTGCAGCATTAGAAGTAAATATATGTATATGTATGTATGCATTATATACCACCACCACGACTGCGTCTCTCAAAAGTATTTACTACATTCGGAATTAATTAGTTTCCAATATTTTTGCCTAGAGTGAAGCCGGAAACGGATCCATGGCTTGATGCCTCGCTCGCGAGCAAGCTCTCTGCTTTTGTGGGCCATATGTAAGCATATACTTATGTTGCATACAATGAGACGATGAGTTTTTAGTTTGAGCTCCTGTTCACGACGACGACGATGCTAATGATGAGGTATAGCGGATGGATAAACTGAAAGGAGAGAGAGAGAGAGATGAAAGTTGAAAATTAAATGAGTTTACTACTCCTGTTTCATTACGTATGGGAAAGGAAGAAAGAAGAATGAAAGAGTTTAGCTAGTGTTTATTAGAATATAGAAATTAATTTGGCACTTGTGGGATCAGTGAGTGTATCTGTCATTTCAATGATTAGGTCTTCTCCATCAAGGGAGATCCATGTACACGCGTATAAACATAATATTGCGTGGAGCTGGAGAATGTATGAATGTATGCACGTAGACCATGAGTGGGGTTGGGGTGAAGTGTGTACATTTTCTGGTAATTTATTTTTTTGCACAAACAAATCCACGAATTTGTGCACCTTTCATGAAGTTTGTCGAGAGTGTCCCTGTCCAGTTCGTATATCTCTCTACATGAAGAACCCATCATTATTCTGAGAGGGTCACTCGTAAGTTCCGAGTTACACACTGGACGTGGAAAATAAAAGTGTGCGTGCATTGACTGAGTGTGCGGAGAAGAAAAAAAAGTAGTATTATTACACCACACAATACACCCTATCTCTCTATCATTGTGTACAAAACAAACTGTAATTTTGTCCGCTGGAATTCATTCGTCTCACTAGTCTACATAAGTTCACGTATTTATAAATATGTATACCTTGGCTGAGTTTTCTCCATGCATTATGTTTATTCATGTGGGATCGCGTGCACGTAATCACAGGCACCAAGTTTTTCATAAAAACGTACTTTTTATTTCAGTAAAACATCAGTATAGTGTAGTCAATTATAATTAATGCTCATTAAATTCCAATTTTTTCTTTTCAACCAAACATCATCATCATCATAATCGCTACGACGGTAAAAACAAAAACGACTTACACATGCACGCACGAATAATGCAAGTGTGTGTGTGCTTGTAAAAAATAGTGTGTGTTTAAGCTCACATATTTATAAGTATGATGGGGGTTGAGGAACGAACGAAAGGGGTGAAGAGTAGAATTTTTATTTTTATTTCTCTCTCTTCTTTTTGTGGGGATCATGTTTAAGACAGCAGTACTAAATCCATGTAAATACGTGCATTTTGTGTCGGCCGACGAGGACTCATTGCGTGCATTTTCTTGTTAACTGACAGCTGCGTCATTTCTCGTTTCACTCTTCTCTAGCGACTGTCATAAATCTCGGGGAAGATTGCCAGCTTTTCCCGTCGATAATATGTTTCACAAAAGTAAATACTAGAATATCAGAGGATAGATAGATTTTGTTGGATCAAGTTATCATTTTGCAAAATGGCAGTTGAGAAGAAAAGAAGCGTTGATAGTTGATCAACAATATTGATGGCTCATTGTGCTAATCTGCCAACAAGAAACATGCTAAATACAATGGCCCACTATTCACATCTTCCTATAATCTTATCTTTGAAATATTTTTGCCATTTCTTCGGCTCTGCTCTCCTCTTGATCGCCTCTCTCTCTCTCTGGCCGATCTTGTCACTGAGAACTTCTGCAATCTCTCTCTCATCGGAGAAACCGACTGCGGAGAGAGTGAGTCACGATAAAGAGGTACTTTACAGTCTATGCACCACTCTCAGCAGGAACAAGACTCTTAGATTTTATTGGTCATTTCTTCTAATCTATCTCCTTTAAAGATTCTTGAAAGAATGCTGTACAAGGCCTGCTTTTACAACGTTCACGAACACATATTCCGGTTTACATGACACATCGACAGGGAATCAACAAGCGAAGCACTCTTTTTTTAAAAAATAGAGACTTCACTCTCAGACGAAAGCATGTAACTTGTGTGAGCGATGAACTTTTTCATTATATTATTCAGGTTGAGATCTTTTGAGAGTTGCTTTTTGTCTTCTGTAATCCGTTGACGTGGAGTACACTCATCATCATCATATACCCAAACGAAGAATCGGATGGAACTGTAATGGTTATTTTAATCGAAATCGAAAGCCATTTGTATGTCTGTTATTTAACACATGTTAAGAACTCAAAAAATCTCTGTTCCTTTCTGTCGAGGACAAGTTGAGCTGGTGAGGAATTTATCATTGGAATTTTTTCCTTATGTGCCCTTCTGCCTTTTCCCTGTATCACTCCAATCCAATCCACAAACCACACCACTCGATCCATCAACAACCCTCATTCTTCTTCTTCTTCATTTGATCCTCACCCCTTTTTTCAATGAATGGAAAGGGAAAGATGGATTGGATTGGGGGTTTATCGTTGGAATTCACACAGTTCTCGTCGCATATTTCACCGAGCCGAGATTCCATCTCTCTCTCATTGTGTTCTACTACGTTTTTTGTTCCACCTCATGGAAATCTGAGAGCACTTTACCGTTTATTGTGTTTTCATATTGGATTAGATCATTGTTAATGTCTTAGCATGCCCCATAGACATCCACCCCTACTGCGTCTCTCCTTCTGATCAAATCGAATCCAATTAATTAGACACCCCTTTGGTTTGCGGTAATCGCTATTCTTCATCTCTCTCCTCGCGCTTGTAGCTCTCCACCTCGCAGCGTTAGTCTGCCCTTGCCTGATCGTCTTGTTAACTGTGGAGAGTGGAGAGATGTGAGATCCTATTTCCGACCCATCACTCTATATGCAGCACTTTACGTCATTTCGTCAACGTCTCCTTTTCTCACATCATTATATCAGTGATTACAAACCACACGAAGATTCTTAAAACTCCTCGGAACAGCACTGGACACGGGATGTTTCTTGGTGATGGAGTAGAGTTGATATCATAATGTGCATAATACAAAAGTCCAGAACTTGCTTATCCTCCATCCACATTGGGTATGGTGCTGGCTGACTAGCTGAACAAAGTAACAAGACAAGACAACGTAGCCATATCCTGAAAGACACATTGTATTCGTCTGACTATAAAACTTTTCAGTGCTTTCCATGTCATGTCCCATTCACTATTTTAAATTCAACTTGAGGCTTGACTCACATCAACATCACATAAAACACATTTGTTTTGTATTGGAAGTGATGTCCGTTCAAACAAAAGAATTCTCGTCCGTGGTATACATACAGTTCTGGATATACGGATATATTTTACATTAATAGAATATAAATTACTACACACTTGTTGTGTTTTCTACATACAATTCACGAAAGAAAACCTTATTGCCTATTGTTAGTTTTGATGAGGATGGTCCCATCGTAAATTGTCCTAGGGAAATGAGCACAGCCCAAATGGCCAGGTGAAGAAGGTTAGAAATATTTGTGCAGATACATACATGCACGAACCTGAATATGGGAATAAGACACAGATCAAAAGATTGTGCGGTACATGACTTACTGGTCCTGGTAAGGTTCTCGTCGACAAGCTTCTTTATGGGAATAACTTATTCTGCCGCGTCCGCCTACGGCGTCGTTTCTTCAACGTCGTGCATTACCGTCACACAACAAGTGCATAGGCTTTGTTTCATGTTTCACTTTTTACAACCGAGAACCAAGTAGAATTAGTGATTTTTCTTCACAGTTCTTATATATGACATGAATATAAGCATAGAGTTGCGTCACACATATATTTTTCTGTTTCAAGTATTGGTGACTGAATTATCTGTTAGAAAAAGGATTTAGGCGATTGAAATCTTGTGTCACATTCAATTTACAGCTCTTTAAAAAAATCTCTAAAATCAAGGAAAAAAATTCAACATGGGAAAACATTTTAATGCAAATTATACATTCAATATATGAATCGATTAGAGTTCTGCATGGTGTCATTAGCCTTTTAATATAATCCCGAAATCTATTGGCTTAGCACCAATACTAAGCGGATATTAAATTTCACACAAATATGATCATATACCTACTATATTCGTGGTACATTTCTGAGCAAAAACTAAAGGATTATCGTCTGAACTGTGGAAATGTAGACACTGTCTCCATTTTTGCTCTGACACATTTTAATTTGCCCTACCCATGGAAGACGTGAGAGTGGAGAGGAACTCCACTCATAAATTAGTTAGCTACAAGAAAAGAGAGGGCTTAAGCTTGCGTGTTCTGTGAATGACATAATAACATTAGTATGAAATCGTCTCAAGAAGAGCTTGCTTGCTGGAGAGAAGATCTTTACCACCCTCCATTCATTTCCAACCGTAAGACGCAAGCAAGTCTCTGACTCTGGCTAAACTCAACTCTGCTCGAGCATGCAAGCTTCATAAAAAGGTACAGGGAAAAGACAGATTGAAATTATGAGATTAAGCCAAGTCAATTTTCCATTCTTGGACCATTCATATCTCCTCAGTGTACAATTAGATAGGTACTATATATATGTATATGCACACATGAATCAAAGGTGCAATTCTCCAGCAGCACGTATAGTACATGACTGGAAAAAAATATAAATTACGGGTACATGTAAACATAATGATGTGGACTTTATTAGGGAGCTCAAGAAGAAGAAAAAGATGATGTGACGACGAGGACGAGGGCTGGTTCCTTTGAGAGCATAATTTATTTCTTCCCAATAATACAACTTGCCTTTCTTTTATATTCTTTATCTTCCCCGTCCGTCCCATCAACATCATCATCTTCGTCATCATTTGCTCTTTTGGCTGTGTGCGCCGCATTAAAATGAGGAATGCCTAATACGTAAAAAATGAATTCATTTTCCGTATGAGCATCATCCTCTACTTCTTCTTCAGACTCTTTTTTACCTTGATCAACTTCATTGACCGTGATAATGCTGGTGGTGATGTTTATGAGGATACAATAGGGCAAAACCTTAGCCACATAATCACATAATCTTCATAAACAAAGTGTGTTTCATTCTTTGTTTTTCATCATCATCATCTTATGCTGGTCATCTTCAACTTGATAAGTGCTTCATTGTTTTTCTATTATTCTAATATCATTTCGTATCATTTTGAAGATCTCTAAATGCCGATCCTTGTACGTTGCCGAGCCATACTCTTGTTATCCAGCGGAGAGAGCTAAAAAGGCAAAATGCGAAGTGAATGCACAAACATTTACGTTATATAAACCTGTTCAGTCATTGTGCAGCAAGCAGTGGTCATACGGTAACAAATTATGAGGACTGAGTCCAACAATTGGAACACTATGAACTCCCATTAGAATGAATGAAAAAGCAATTCTAATAACTTAAAGATGTGCTGTGAGAGAGAGACTTTTTCCCATTTGACAGCGTGATTAAGTGGAAATCGCTTCGAGGGATTAATACTTTTAAAATGTATATATATATTCCACTGAGAAACACTGAAATGAGAATGAAATTTGCTTTTAAATCAGTTTTTAATTTAAAATTATGATTTGGCCAATGAAGGACTCGGCATAATGTGCCTAATTTCTTGTACTCTTCTGAGACATAATTTTTATTGTACATTCTTCCTTTTGGACATTCGAGGGTTGAAGTATTAAAGATGCGTATAGTACTCTGTGGGTAATATGTACTAATAAGCATCTCCCATAGATTCCCACGATTCTATATGCATTCGTGTAGTGGACACAATTGTAGATATATTTTGCACAATGGCAATTGTGTGGTTCCCCGACGTGATAAGATAGAGAAAAAAACGAAAGAAATAATTTGTGGACGTTTGTTGGTTTGGCTCGTCGGCCGTCTCCTGATTGCTCATAATTTCAATTTATTTATGCATAATCAAGCCAGCCACAGGATGTGTAATGAAGTATGCATTCAATTATGAAAAAGAATATTTACGATATTTTAAAGAAAATTAAGGGAATACCATATTTTGTTGTCTTTGTAAAAAAGGTATAATCACAAAAGGTTGGGATTAGATTTCCTTTTGAAATTGAAACACAATTTGCTTATCGTTTGCTATATTCCTCCTGGCACTTCCCTTCTCCCCAAAATCTATTCAATTGCGGACGTTTTACTGGACAGATACTTTTCATTTTGTTGGAATTATGAATCAAATAAGAATCATAAGGTTTTTTGTCAAGCATCCTCTCAATTCACACTAATTACACATATATATTTTCTCGTTCTTGTCTTATTTGCAGACTTGATTTCATCAATGTGCGACAGCTTCATCTCGCAGTTTGGTGCATAAGCTCTAATGAAAGAAAGCACACAGCACACGAATATTTCTCTCGCACAAGAACAACAACAACAACGACGTACACACCACAACAGTGAGTGAAAGAGTTACGGTTCTGAAGCTAAAATATATATATATACGGTTACGAGTCCTCAGTTGATTGAAGTGACAAGTTCTCAAAAAAAGTGACTATATAACAAGTGAAATGTTGAACAATGGTCATGTGAGTGGGATGGGGACTCCCGACCCTGTAAATCAAGGACCTGGTCCAAGTTCCGGCAGTAACGGGTCGGCCATGTATGGTCACTCGGGTAGTAATAATGGACCTGAACTCCCTCCCAACCCTTCTTTTCTAGGCCATGGACCTCCATGTGGTGGTGGTGGTGGTGGAGGGGGAAATGGTGTTGGAGGACCAGGTCCAGTCAATGGACTTTTGGGTCATCATTCCGGTGGCATCTGCTCACAAATGTCTCTCAATCAAAGCCCTACCTGCCCTCCAAATACCAAAGTAAGCTATCATACAAAATTGTCTTTCTTTCACAAAAAAACATCTTTTGGTTTGGGTAAAAATCACAGAAAAAACAATAGCTCAGATCCTTGTTTTTTAACAATCAGAAAAATTGTTGTTGGTGTGTTTGTTGCTGTACTGTAGGAAATTGCATGGGCTCTTTGAATTAAACTTAGCTAAAATAGAATAGTTGTAGCGTAGGTGCTGAGTTCACAAAGTAAAGTAGTGTGGCTTTTTGGGGCATTGTAAGATCATCTTTTGTTCGTCTTGTCGCAAAAGTGTCCGAGTTGAGTAATTAATAAATATGTTTTCTTTCCAGCTTTGTGGTGGTTGCAATGGTCCAATCATGGAAAGATACCTCCTTCACGCCCTCGATCGCTACTGGCATCACGCCTGTCTCAAATGCTCAGTGTGCGGCGCCACCCTCGCAGACGTTGGAGGAAGTTGTTTTACCCGTGATGGAATGATCCTTTGTCGTCAAGATTATCTAAGGTAAGAGACTTGTTTTCAGAGACTTCACTAAACTACCCCACTTCCTTTAAACGTTTCATGTATGAATTTGTATGAGTGTGCGGGCTGCTTCCCCTTCCCCACAACACGACAGTATGACAGCATGCATGTGTGTGTAACAAAAGTAGCCAGTTAATATTCCTCCGTACATTCCTGTCATAAATAGTTTAACTTGTTTAAAAAAGAGAAAGTGTACAATTTTTGGAATGGGTTTGGTGAAAACTTTCAGTCGTTTTGGGACTGAGAAATGGGAAATCGTACCAAAAGGCTAGTCCCTCAGCCCTACTTTTTTCCCGAACAGAAATATGAAAATGAGAGTTGAAATGATGGAGACGCGTATGAATTTCAAATGATTTTATTTTGCGGATATCTACGTTTATCCACTTTCCTGAGAATAAAAACTTTTTTCCCTTCCTCCTTTCCCTCGCTGATCACTACTGAAACATTCCGACAAAAAAGCATTTCTTTAGACGAATATTAACTTCAAAATACGACGTATGTATACAACACGCATCGTACATCACAGCTTTTAGTAGTATTCTTGGAAAAAGTACAAATTCATATGCATCCTCAACCACATACTCACCCTTTCCAAGATGCTTTCACATTATACACGTCTTCCGTGTGAAATGTAGGAGAAAAAAGGAATAACCGAAGCAATGACTAAACTCACCATTGTTCACTTCCAGTAGCAGAATATGTATATGGATAAAGCATAACGGTGGTGCTAAATGGCTATGGAGTATATGGAGCTATGGGATGCCTTGAGCAGCAGCTCAGCTCAAGTGGCGTTTTCCCTTGTGAGTATTCAGCAAGCAAGAAGCGTTTAACTCAATTTTCATACACACTGCTTTCTCATTGTCTTTCCTCGCTCCTCTCTCGCCCTTCTTTTGCTTTACATACAGACTCTTCTCGAAAAGCACACGATGCATTTCGCTTTGGGGAGGAAAAGATGAGAGGGAAGCAGAGAGCACACACACACTTCGGTTTACTCATCGTCTCGTACACAAAAACCTGCCTGCTCAATTGTGAGTAAATACTATTTACTTTGGTATTAGCCCATCTGTGGGAATCCAGAATCAGCATCAGCACCACTGAATTTTCAGCTGAAATGCCTCTCTTCTTACGATTTTCTCCACCTTTTGTCTACACACATTTCACCACCCCAAAAACCACGCGCTGATGCTACCGGAAAAAAGTGATCTATGCCAAGCTAATATATAAAGTATATTTAGGGAATCAGAGAGTCACGTCTTTCCATTCATTCATTCTTGCTCCGAGCTACACACATTTTGTGTATGTGTGGAAGAGAGGAAGCAGTTGGTAAAGAACAAAATGTAATCGCTTAAGTTTTCTTGTCTTCTGTTCGTGTGCTTCAGCAATACGAAAAAAGGACTTGCATCTCTTCGTTCTGGAAATCATCCCTCCAGTCCTTTTCCACATTTCAAACACGATTTCAGTTTCTCAACAGCTGGAACGTTTTGGTGGCCGCTTATTATAATGCATGCATTACTTAAACCATTTTAGGGAATTAGGGAAACAAAAGGAGAGAATCGCATTTTTGTGCGAAGCGTTTTTCGTTTATCTGTTATATGCTAATTAGCCATCAACCGCAGAAAATGTTTTGGTAAATGCTTCGCACAAGTGGGAGCTGGCTCAAATGACATGTCGCCACTTTGCCAATGTGAGGCTTGTCAGTTTAAACGAACACAAAGATAGAATTATTGAAACGACAGAAGGAGAGGAGAGCTAAGGGTGCCGAGTAGAAGCAGATGTGTTGGATGTGTGTGTGTGTGTGTACTGAAGCAACAAACTACTAGTTTTATGCTAAAAACTTTGAAAATATGCATAGAAAATTGTGAAAATTTGAAAGAAGTATTCTTTTGAACAACTGACGAAGCATGGCGAGGAGCACAAAGAGAGAAACTCATACATATGGAAACTAGTCGTGTGTGACACACGGCTCCTCTGTGTAGCACATGGAGTAAAGTATAAAGCTCCAAAGTGTGTGTGTCTACTCATATTATCATTTACACATGTCTAATGTACAAGAATATGGTTTCTAGATGGATATATATTTCCGGATGAAATGGAGTGATCATTCATGACTTGAAAACACGTATACCTTCTTCTCTCCTTCTCACTCACACATCGTGTGTCTGTCAGCCAGCTGTATATGTGTACGTTTTTCACTAATAGAGCTCCATCTCCGTGAGAAAACTAAATTTTTTGGGAATTTTCGAACAAACCTGTGAAAATCCCTGAGTGAACTCGAAGAAAAGCATGGATAAAATAAAAATGCGCGTGCATGAATGAGCGCAACACTGCGCCAGAAGAGCTGAAGGAATACCATTCATCACCCATGCTTTACGTGTTATTTTGCTAAACATTTTTTTCCACCTTCTTCATTGAAGCGAGGGATTGTTACATTGTGAGCACATATGCATAGCACAGATGAATACGCTCTTCGGTAGATAGATTCCAACGAAGACATGAGCTGGCGGTGGCATGGAAGAGTCAAAGGGAAAAGAACGTACATACTTTCTAGACTTTTCTTTTGGAGGAATTTTCCTGGCTGCCCACTCCCTCGTAAAGGGGTGACGGATGAAGAAATGAATGAATAATTGCCTTCGTATTTGATGATGCATTTCAATGTACTTAAGACAGGGTGCTATAGGCTCACAACAGTTTTACAGCCATTCAAATGCCAGTGTATTCTGTTGTCGTTTATTACGGGGCCAAGATGCACTCGGATGCACATTTACGTAGCAATTGCATAACTGATACTCAATGGTCGGTATCGAGGAACACTAAACTTGGAGTACGTTCCTAATTCACATTTGATACTTCGGTTTGGAAGGCCTGTCGTTGTAGGTATCTGATAATACGTAAAAAAGATCACACTGAAGAGTTTGGTACAGCTTTCTTTGGGAAGGACGACGACATTGCAGTGCTCTACACTCTTTATTCGGGCATAGTCAAGTTGATTGTAAAAGTATGTGGTGGTGTGATGATGACGTGAGTGCGCCTGTAATAATGATAAGCAAAAGATGGGAGAGGAGAGCTCATATCTCTCGTCCCAAACTCTCATTCCCACTCTTTAACTCCGACTTATCGGATGTGTCAGCCACATTGGCTTAGAGTAATGACTTGAGTGTATGGTCATAATACAAGGAACGCACGTTCCTGCTTGCCTGGAGATCCTCTCGAGTACATTCATAATGTACCATGTACCTGTACGTTCTCCTTCCCTGCAAGATATAAGGTTATAGTTTGGTGGACGTATTTTTAGGATTACATATATGACGTAATATGCATCTAGCTGTTATTATAGAAGCTCAAGTTGCTTAATCTCCAGGGATTAATTTCCTAGCTGTCTCTGGCCAATTAATAGAGTCCCTTTTCCAACATTTACTAATGCCGGCGAGTAGTATATCTATTACCGAGTGCTTGCTCTTTGATGTTGTCCAAACTGGTTGTGGAAGTGGAAGAGGGAATCGATGCACCAAGGAGAGAGAGGGATGTACGTTTGAGGCTTATGACAAGCCAATCAAAGTAACAGTTAATGGTATTTGTGCAAGCTTAATGTTCGACCCATCATCACAGGAATTGATTGGGCACAGTGGTTGTGAGTTGTGTGTGTGGTGTCTAGATTGACGCAACAACGTCATTTATAGTATAAACTCCAAGATGTATGTATCCCCTGAACAGGACGGGCAAACAGAAGAGATCTTCCTTGTTCCTTCTCTTCCAGAAGTCATCAGAAATTACGATGAGCTGGAGCGGAAGACTGTAGGAGCGAATGATGTAGACGATGCGTCATATTTATGAGCAATTACACAGGAGCTAGAATTAGGGTGATGAATTTTTGGAGGGCATAATTAGAGCTGCTTTCCTCGTACACAATGATTTTTTGAAGGCCTTAAGCTAATTCCTAATTAATTATGTCCAGCAGACGGGGAAAGGTTTGTGTGTTCACGTCCGCAGTAATGCCCCCAATGGGGTTTAGGTTTTAGGTTGTGAGTCGAGAACATTTCATATGAAGCACACACACTTCATACAATATGGATCAAATAGGGAGATCAAGCGTTTTCAGCAAAATTAATGTGCCACCCAAAGTCGAAATATTTTTTTCCTCCACGTTCGCATTCCACGCTTTTTCACGTTCATTCCTTTCGCTTGTGTACGTAAATTTTGGCATTGAATGCAGGATGGATGTATGTATGTATTTGTGCTTGGGTATGAAATTTTCTCGACGTGTGGAATATTATGGGTATCTCGCGTGGAAATTCCTTTTGGGGATTAGAGTTCCGCTTGGATGGAAAAAGGAAATTAGCAAGCCCCTCATGAACACAAAAATATCCTGTGTCAATAATGAGCTAGATGATGGTAATGGAGGAAAATGATGATTAGAGTGATGATGTTGATGAGGATGATGATGATGATCAGGCCAATTCAAATCAAGAGTTAACTAACTAACACCAGCCTACAGAGTGGCACGCTACGTGCTCTGAACTTGTAATCTTGTTAGCACTTTTTACTTTCTCTCTCTCTCCCTCTCTCTCTATGTGCACCATGTGCAGAACCAAGCACAATCTATACAGCCAAGTAAAATTGAGTGAGTGAATACTAGCACGAGTTCCTTTTCTCCCTTGTTGTGTGTGGTGGGTAAAGGCACCCGGGACCGTTGCAACTTGTACGTACATCTACATTTCCCTTATATCTGCACACATATAGTTCCACGTGTTTACCACGAATAAAGAGCCTTCTTCCTTTGTGAATTGTGAGTGAGGCGAAAGCAGCTCAGGGATTGGGATTCACATCGTATACCCTTGGTAATTTTTTGATGTGAGAGATGGGTACAAAAAAAAAGTTTGGTGTGGGAGAAATAAGGGGAACATATTACAAGTGCAACAAACGCGTCTGGTGTGTTATGAAATGGCATCATGTCGTGTATATGTATGTATGCACGTTATGTGTATGTCTAGCAGATGCCATTCTAGATGCATATTATGTTGTGCTCCTCCGCCCATGCTTGATTTAGCTTTTATCCATGATCACATCGTGTGTGTGTGTGTGTGTGTGTAAAACGGTGGCAGTGATGGTTCCTGATGATGCCCTAGCAAACTAGCTCTAATCCAAGGAGAAAGTGAGGCATTTCCTACCAATTCCGATTCTTTTGCTATTCACCCGCTGTAAACTAAATTGACAGCTTTTGAGTAGCAGAGGATGAAGAGAGACGGATGAATGGCTAAATGCATGGAGTTATGGAGCTATATGCGTATCATTACAATCAGGATAATTCTTGGGCTTTTGCTGATGTGCTCTCGAAAACCGCTCAAAGGGATACCAGTAGCTAGAGAGTAGCTGTTGGTAATAGTTTTTATTATGGGATGGAATGTAATATTGGAAGAACATTTGGAAAAGATGGTAGGAACACATTATGTTCAACAAGGGAAGCAATTGGCTTGAAATTAATTTACCATAAATTTCTGGGACGAAACCATGTCCTCATCGTTTTGCTGTTGATTGTTCCATGAATAAATGATATACATATTCCTGATTATAAGTAGAGAGGAGGACTCGGTCGGTGTATATTTAGTTTACATTAGTCTGCTGTCTGTAAGTGCGCATCAATAGAAATAAAATGGTGTTGTTTGGTAATGAATGTGACATACATAATATGCACGAATGATTGAATGTTCACGTCGAAACTTTGTGGTTTTACTATTTTGAGAGAGATTGTCGCGCTCACAAGTCTTATTTAATGTGTGTTTATCTTGATTTCAGGATATTTGGAAATGGAGGAGCATGTCAAGGGTGCGGCCAAGGTATTCCACCGTCAGAGTATGTGATGAAAGCGGGAATGTCACCGCCAGGCTCCAGTCCCCCTTACGTTTTTCACGTGAAATGCTTCATATGCTCGAAATGCGGTTGCAGACTCATGCCTGGTGACAGATACTCAGTACTTAATGGTGCCCTTTTCTGTGAACAGGACGCGCTCAAGGTGAGACATAAAACTATAATTTGCGATGAAAAACTATATTCATTGGGCTTTCTAGGTCACCTATCGCGAACTCGCAAGGCTGCATTCCGATGAACATCAATACTAATGAATTAATGAATGACTGATTGCGGAGTAGGTATTTATATGCATCTTCAGCGCAGTCTATGCAGACGATAGTTATATTCACATGGACGTAAAATTGGAGTCGTCGCCACTTTCGTTAGAGAAAGTTTGATTAGAGATTAGCCAAGTTTACTAAACAAACTCGTAATTATTTGGGTCGCGGTTTCATTTTGAGCTTATGCTGCATGGATAGGCTGGTCCTGGTCGGTAAATCAATTACAATATTGGTTTGTTACCCTCAAGTCTACCTGATTCGAGAATGAATTCGAGTATCAAGGAAAATTAAACCGTGTTGGTTTAAGCGTCGAGCTATCAAAATCAGGAAGAGAAAGCTTGCAGAAATATAAGAGGGAGAACTTGTAATAATTGTAGGGACTTTCACCTGCACTTTCTCCGAAAAGAAATTTCTTATGAAATTCTATTATTCTATACTAGATTAGAAGCAACTCATCAATTTTCATATGTGTCTTGTTGTGTCCTCCTGGGTGATGGACAAAATTGTACCGTTTACTTCCTGGTTTATTGAAAGACACTTATTAATTTCCTATGGGCATGTGCAGTTGTAGACAACTTCGGTATTCATTAAAAGTGACACGAGGAAAAGATTATTATAGCATTGCATCAACGTTTACGAACAACTTTCGTATGCTTTGATTGATTACCTGTCTAACAAATATTTTTTGTTTCTATTTAAAATGTGTTGCAGATGATGAAAAATGGCATTGGAAGTCCGTCTAATGCCAGCGTTGCCACCTCCAATGGACCCACGACAGCCCCTCGAAAAGGCAAAGTTGGTCGACCAAGAAGAAGTCGAGACTGACCTGTTTTCCTGTAAAAAAAATTATAAAAAAAGAGCAAACTACAGTTTCCAATTTAGGATCAAAGCATATTATACGACGTCGACATGCATGTTACTACAATACAAACACTTTCGAAGGAATAAAAATCAAAACATAAAAGATACGATATGTGGCTACATCCATGTAGTAGTCTTATACATGTGCATATACATACACATACATAATGTATACACACACTCTTCACACATTAAAATACAAAAAAACGTACTTAACTATATTATTGTTTTTTAACGTAAGGAAATATTTAGTTAAGGTGAGCAGTCGTTAGGTATATATACTCTATAAACTTTGTACAGTGTGATGTTATACGTAACGTTGCTGAATGAAGATCGTCATTGTTGTTATATAATACATAAATTATGCGTCTACGTCTACCGTATACCGACTAGTTGTAAGCTAAGTATGGCATAAATTAGTTACGATATTCCTGCTACAACTATATTTAGCTAAATGGTATTAATCTGCTATGTACTATCTCTAAGGTCATTACTCGATGGATAATGAAAGTAAACTGTGAAAAGTTGAATTAAAGTTGAGTGGATGATGTTCCCTATTTAAACTTAAAAAAAAACCTGAGTCCGAAACAATTTTTAACCTTTCAATTCATTCTCATTGCACCTTTCCTTCTTTCGAAATAGAGCAATCCTCATCGATCGCAGCCATGAAATATATGCAAGCCAGTGGAATATCATCTCGCCAAGTCTCGCTGTAAGTTCCTGACATTTCATTGGATTTTTTTTAAATGTAGCTAATCTAAATTGCACAATGCTAGATACAACCCTAGAAGGCTGCCGGTGCCGATCCAAAAACCCTTCAAAAAATTCATGATACTCTTAGTCAAATTGAACATCTCATTAGCAAATTCTCCGTTCAGACACCTATTCAACCGGACTCCATCGATGACAATGTAATAGAAAGAACTACTTATATATCTATATGTCATTGCTCCTTGAACTGTACACAAATCTAATTTCACTGAGATTTTCTAAATACGAAAAATTAAATCTGAGCGACGTTTTAGTCCACAATTGCACAATTGGTTTGACGCTTTTACAGTCACACTTGCAACAACTCCAACTGGGAGTGCTTTCAATAGCGTATTTTATGGTGAGCCTTTAGGTATCTCCTCTAATCTAATAATAATCTCAAAAATATCATTACAATTTCATCCTAACAAAAATGGACCTCAATGTGCATTCAATATAAATTGCAACAAAATAACAACCGCTTTAAAAGTCGCCCATTCCTGTAAGTATGCATTTCTTCGCTGATGGCGTACATGTACACACAATCTCGATTTTCTGCTTCCTCACGGGGCATTACAAGATGGCTGAAAATAAGTTGGTGATAACAGTTGCTTGATGGACATGGCAAACTTTGCAGTTTGCAAGGTTTGTGGAGGACTCGTTTTCACTTGTATTGTATCCAACAAAACTTTCTTTCTGGACAAAATATTATCAAACATGTTCATGTTTTCCATTAAGCTTTATGTATTAATTTTTGCACCATGTTACGATTTCAACAGCCAAATTAAAGTACTTAAATTACTCGTTACGATTCCATTCCATCAGAGTCTTTCCATCAGATTACCCGCATATTGTAACTAATATGGTATGATGGCTATGGATATGAGGACCTGAGAAAGAAGAGTCAACCCTTTGCTAGTTGACTATATACTTGCTGGATTAATTTTCCTACCTGCTGAATGAATGTGAAGTTCTGGTGTTACTTAAACCTTCAACCTTTTAAGTTTTCCCGTTATCCAAGCACTTACCAATTGTACCCTGAAATGTGAAGAAATTTTAAGGTCCAGCTGGTTTTAATTCTCATTCCACCAGAACAGACATTTTGCATTTCTCAGCTGAATGTAATAACAAGAAATTTTTCTTTGAATGTGTGCTACAATGCATCTCATTGTCGTTCCGTATAAGTTGTATAACCAAGAAAGCCACAAGGACACAGAAGGAAAGGGTAAGAAATTCTAGAAGGGACTGCGTAAACTCTTTAAGAAGGTAAATGGAGAGGCAGCAGGGTATCCTCTTTCCTGGTGACTTTGATTTACTCTGGAGGATAATTGGAAGAGCTCATCCCTCTGCCCCTTCGTGTCAATACGAAAGCTATGAGCGCTTCGGTGGAAGGGAATTTTTCCCTTTTCAATCTACGCCACAACAGTTTCATGACCTGACCTGCGTCGAGGTTAATGAAAGAGGCCTACCAACACTGTGAGGGGTATAGGCAGGCCGTACCACCGACTGCGACCCTTGCAGAGCCATGTGTGGCCAATTACAATCACATTGTTTCCCATTCTGTCCCTAGAGAAAACCTTCAAAACCCTAACCACATTGTTGCATTGACATTTTGTTGTTGTGCACTTGAACCTGAGAAGAGCAACAATAATAGCCGAGAAGACTAAAAAATGTTTCCAGTTGCAGTCAGGTAGAGAATGGTTGGAAAGTGTCACCTTTTCTTTTCAGATTATTTTCCCTAAAAAGCGTATGAACTTTTGCTACTTTTTGACAATAGTAATTGCTCCTTTGTGTTGTGCTGCTTTGGATCAACAATAAGACACAAATGAATTATCATCCTTTCTTGAGATGTTTGGTGTATTAAAAGCACAATAACATTGATAGTTGAGCATCTTTTCGGGAGAATATTATTCACATTCGGGGTAGGAACTTTTGTATCATTACTTTACTCCTGCGTGAGACAATTTTGAAGGGCGACCCTAGGAGACTTGTTCCTTTTTCTGGATAACTAAGGCACGGCAAAAACTATCAAAAATTTATATAACTTTTTCCCCTCGTAAGAGGATGAGTTCATCATACATCCCAATGTACTCCATCCTTACATATACTTGAAAGTTTCACGACGAAGATGTGTGTGTACTGCACATGGTTTTATCCCGTAAACAAGGGGAGACGTACCACAAGGAGCGTAAATATGTCTTCTTGTAGTATTGTACTGCGAGGGCAATGCACATTTTCCAAGATTTTTTCTTACGCTTGTGGTCAGAATTACACCAAAAAGGAATAAATGTAATATTGCTGAGTATTCGAACATAATGAAGCATTTAATTTTCATTGCAACATAAAAAGAATATGCGGACCCCTAGAGCTTGAATTATGGACCCTATTAGAACACTTAATTTAATTGGATGAGGCTTGCAGAGGCGATGGCTATGGGCCATCTTTCTTCATCATCATATCTTAGGCTTGAGAGTCCCGAGTCCCATCTTTTTTTTGTATTTTCAGAGCTCTTCTGACTCCACTCCCCGAAAAAAACACACGTAGTACACACAATGCCATCACAATAGGAAAATGACATAAAACATCATTTATAGGCACACTATAAAAGTTCTTTCCTCTTTAATTCCATAAGTGTACATACACACAACAGGCTAAGAAGTAATTATAATAATTATCAACATCATTAGAGAGAAGTACATGATTTCATAAAGGGAAATAACATGAACAGTGTGTGTTGTTGAGTGGAGATGATGCGGCCGGGACAATAAACTGAAAAATTACCTCTACCCTTTTTGAAGATGTTGGATGAGAAAGTTAGAGTTCTTGTGTGCGTGGATGGATGGATATGCATGTTGAACTGGATGTACACGTACACACATGCATATGCTCTCTCCCGACTTACACATGTTCACCAAGAAGATACATGCATCAGAAAAGGCTTCAAGCAGACAATGAACAATTACGGTCTCATCCAAAGGACAAGCATAGAATATATGCCGTGAATGATGTTCTGTGTTCCAAGGGAAGTTTTGTGTGAATTGATGAAGCAGAGCGTAGGAGTGAAGACAAAATTTGCGTTCTGGAATTTGAACTTATGCTCCTTGTGAGATCAATTGAGGTGTAACGGAAGTAGTTTAATTTACTGAGAATCAAAGAACAATACGCGAAGAAAAGACTGAGAGCTTCAATGATTTCCATTCTTCTCCCGAAGACATTTTCCTAAATGCTTCAATGATTTGCTTGGATATGGAACAGAAGTTACAAGAGGAGCAAGCAGCAAGATACGCTCCTCTGACTTTTCCCTCACCTGTGTTCAGTGACTCGATTGAACACCATATTTTCCGACTCCGGATGAGTCTCAAAAGAGCAGACAGATGCGTGATGCGACGGGATGTGATGACTGAACCTTATCCGTACTGAACTGAAACCCAAAACTTTCCATGATTTTATTTTTCACTTCAGAATTCAAGCAAGTAATGCAACAATGCTCAATATGCAATCATTCGTTGCTCCATACCATTCACACTTATTGCGCTCCATATATTCCTTACACAACAATAATGAATGTGATACGCTCCTGTTTGTACTTTGATGAGAATTTACTTGTGTTTTTGTGATGATGTGATGATGACTATTCTCTTTTCAGGCTTTTAGGCTGACATCAGTACTTGAGGGAGCAAAACAATACTCACACATGTAATTCCTCCATCCTTCCTCTTCTTTCTTGTGTGCTTTCTTACTTTCCTTCTCAATAAACTTGCAAGAAAAGCTTAGGTTACAGTTCACTGAACCAAATAGAAAAAATATATGCGCGGAACTGTTCACAGAGGTGTGCTGGTGTGCATGCTCACAAAGTTCCATTCATTGCTCATTGTTAGTAAAAAGCTCTGCAAGTATCGCATAACATATTGTGAGTACGAAATCAGAAATAAGGAACCAGATAAGGTGTGTCGGAACATGGAGCAGGTTTTTTCTATCTCTCGAGTTCCAATTTGAAAGGGAAACTATTTCATTTAGGGCAAACGGTCTTGATAATGAGCGGGGAATTGAGGGAATGAAATAATTTGTTCGTCCTACATGGTGGCATAGCAAATGTCATGTCGTATCAAATGTCAACCAGACGGAAACAACTTCACCACAAACTTACATCATCAATCCAAGCAGAGGGTAACAACACACACGCCTGCATATATCCAAAGACAATCCTTTTTAGCTTTCCCAGTGACGATGATTTTAGATGACAATCATCTTTCTGATGATGATTATGATCGATATCAGTACTGGTCATACATTACTCTTGTTGGTTGTTGGATTAGTTGGATTACATGTGAGAGAGAGAGAGAGGATCATGTTTGCATGCCACACGAATTCATACAAAATGTCCACTTTCCTCAGACAAGGTTTCATTTTCATATACGGATTTCGATTGAAACTTGAGATGTGTAGTTGTGTTGCAGCACATATCCATGATATTAAATAACCTTGGTCCATACTCAAAATTTGTACAGACTTTCAAGAATTCCTTCCTTCGCACATGCTCTAATAGAGAAAAAATTGAAGAAACTATTCAATTATCGTGGACATTTGATATGCCTACCTTCTTGACTCGTCAACTTGTTACTTGGGTTTTCTTTGGTCAAAAGCCATTCCTGTAATGATCCCTATTAATTTCAGGCATTCAAAAACTCTCCATATCGCCAGCAGATTATGTCTGCTACATTCTTCTATTAAATATATCCATCAACGTCTCCATCATAGCCTACCATCATCTCGTGGTAGAAGAACCTGTACACGTATGAGAAAATCAAGTGGATTGGATGAGAAAGGGCTGGGCTCAACTATTGCCAAATAACCGGATTTGTAATTTCTAATTGCATGCGATCATGATATGATCAAGTTTGAGTGCTGGCATATTACCATGATTCGACAGACACAATAAAGGTTTAGTCAACTCGTAATAATGCACCTGGATCCTGATGAGCTTTTTGAAATAAAAACGATATATTTAAAATACGCTCTTTGGACTCTCAAGAAGTGGCGAGTCAAGTCGATGCCATTATCTTGTACAAAATTTCATCTCTTTTGGAAGATAATGTGCTTTTAATTTGAGCACGTAAATACTCATCGCGGAGCTGAGGTAGTTGAGTTTGATTAGAATTCTTAAAATGTGCTAATTCCCTTGCGGTACATGAAGCCTTTGGTGTAGGATTGCCAAGTTGAGGCGTTACTTTTTCTATCCCATCTGTCTGGGGGAGCGTGAATGTGCCCACATCAGAGAGAGAGAGGAGCAGATTGCATTTCACGGTCCATTACAGCTATTGTTGTTGGTACGTCATCAAATGAGCAAAAAATTGAACATTATGATTTGAACAGGTTGGATGACTGCACACAGCTCAGCTCATAGGGTTTCAATTCAAGTTGAACTGTTCTTGGGAGAGAGAGGGAGAGGAGATAAAAAGGAAAGACAGTATTATCGTGTACGAGTATATTGGCTCCTATCATAACCATCATCAAAATTAATTGAATTTTGATGACGAATAGAGCTCGTATACAGTGAATTAATGAAATTCAATCATGTTTTCAAAACTGACCAGTTTTCCTTGCCTCATTCATTCAAACTGCAATCTTCGATACCATCACAAAATATCATTTCTCTCCACTTTGTACATTCGTGTGCATTGTGCATGCATGCTAAAAACTTGGACGGAAAGTAAGCATGTGTTTCTGACACTAAAAAACAATTACGACTTTTCGACTGTCAACCGTATTCGCTCTGATACGTATACAATATACCTTGTCAAATACGACTTACTTACGAAGTGTCATATGTGTGCAGTTTCCGTCCAGTACAGCGACTGCATGGGAAATAAACCGTCTAATTGGGATTGGGAAAACTTTATTCTAAAAATAAATTTCGTTTCAGTTTATACACGCACGAAATCTGCGCTACTAACTACCTGTGCCTCTTTTGAAATAACATTTTTTAGAATTCAATTTGAACGGAATATACGATTGACCAGTCAACGGTTTGCTTGATCATGTCACGCGTTTTCAACAAAATTCATAATAGAATCAATGTAGCATAATTCAGCTGTTCCTTCCGGTCTGGAACCGGAGTACCGCCTGTCCATCACACACACACAACGACACAACAAACACTGCGTGTTTCTCTTGTGCCCAACGTCCAAATTAATAATAAGTTCTGTTCAAAAGTCGCCACGATAAGTTTCCTATCTCAGGGACGACAATAATAACGATTCGACTCAGAAATATGTTTGCGTGATTGCGAGAAAAGTGGACCAGAGAGGATATAGAGGAACACACACGGAGAATGAAAGAAAATCCGTCCAACGTAACGTACCTTTATGGAAAAAGGAGAGAAAAGAGATTAGCTCAGCCACTCGCTGGAAATAACGTACCTTTCCGCACTCATGTATTAAATTAACTATATTTTCAAAATCATCATTCCACTCCACATCCTTCACAGTCCTTCACTCCGATACTTTGGCCAAACCAGCAATTTTCGCAATGAATTTTCAGTTGGGTTGACTCGCATGTTCACTTGCAGACAAAAGGCGAATGCATATGGGAAGAGTGGCGAATGTCACCGACTTCTCACAGTTGCAGCAGGGAAATATGTGATTAGCACAAGTATAAATTGTTTTTCTCATTTCTGACAGATGACAAGCTGGTTTGATGGATGGTGAGTCTGATATGACGGAATCATTGTAATTTTCACATTACCCAAATTGTAAATTGTAGGGAAAGAAGAATTGCACACTTGTCTGGCTGTGTAGCGCAGCTGTGCGCATTTTGTCGGGCATTATGCACAACTTCTCTCTGATAACAATTTTTACAGATGAACATTTTATGTAACAATGAGTGCGCTTTTACATATTTGTACATTAATCAACAATGCCGAACAACTGGTCCTCGTGACATTGTTGCAACTTGTGAGTTGATAATGCTGCTTGTATATAGCTAAAGCATGCTTAAAATTTTAAGACTTTAGTATGCACACCTTGGTCATCGTCGTTTGGTGCATTTTTTTATCCCTCTCCTGGTCCGGGGAGAAACCCAAAGTAGTTTTATGGTGAACATCACGTTTGCATCTTTTCTAGATTATTTTCGCGCACATCAAAGAAAAAAGGCACAGGTAAAACTGACAGCAAGTGATAAGGTATGTAATTGGCTGCGACAGGTTCAAGTAAGCAGAAAACATCCATGTTTTCTACTCAATTTTCATCGTGCAATGTACAAGAGCGCTGCACACACTTGCTTGAGAATTGGTACCAGTTATAGAGATATTCGTATGTTGGGTTGGGTGGCTTGGTTTTGTGAACAAAGGAGGGTTTCATTCCACAGGACAGGCACACAGAGTGAAGCCAAACTCTGATATTCGTTTTAATTGCATTTGTTAAAATAGAGTGAATAAATAACGATATGCCTCTGTTTACCCATTATGTTGCAGAGGTGTGGTGTGCGTAATATATATCTTTGTGAAATATTGACGAAGGAAGGATTGGCAAAAGCGTGGAATGTATTTTTAATTGCTTCTTAATTCCATGCTGTCACTTGTCAAGCTACATTCTACGATATTGATGTATATCAAAATGTGACAAAATCCTCTAATCATGAGTAGTTTATTATTTAGGGAGTAGCTCATAGTATACAAGGAGCGTATTATACAAGACACTGTTTTCACTTAAAAGTAGTCATATATGAACATCCATCATTTAGATTTATATCGTCCTCGTCCAAAAATTGATTTTCCACTATCAAAATTACATGGGACAGTTTCGTAGATTGATAAAATCATTATTATTTCATTTGTATCAAATTAAGCTATCGCAAAGAAAATCTGATATTTTGAGTTACTTCAAGAATTGGAGGAATTTGGGATTTTCATTTCTAAAATGTCACCCACAACGCTCATTAACGTTTATTTATTTAGCCTCAGCTACTGTAATTATCATCCACTGCGCAATTTCGAGGTCTATGTCTATACATTGAGTAACAAGTAGCATATTTTCAACGTCCGTAATATACATGGAAATTACACAAACTACTCCAAAAATAGGCACCTGATGGTATTTGATGGTATCAACTATGAACATGATAATGTTAATATTGATTATATTGAAACCAAATGGTTTACACTTGATGAGTACATGTAAAAATTGTAGAGACACGTCTCCCTTATCCTAGTTAGTATAGATATGAAAAGTATGATAGTGAAATATGTGCAGTCATGGGTATGAGGCAGTTTCGTCGGGAGTGGGAGAAGGATTGGGAGATGACTTTTTTAAAATTTGGGAGTGGGAGAAGGACTGGGAGATGATTTTTT